>BBSZ01007507.1:0-17908 GCA_000981365.1 Subanguina moxae | reverse complement strand
CTGTTGACCCGTCTGTTGACCCGTCTGTTGACCCGTCTGTTGACCCGTCTGTTGACCCGTCTGTTGACCCGTCTGTTGACCCGTCTGTTGACCCGTCTGTTGACCCGTCTGTTGACCCGTCTGTTGACCCGTCTGTTGACCCGTCTGTTGACCCGTCTGTTGACCCGTCTGTTGACCCGTCTGTTGACCCGTCTGTTGACCCGTCAGCCTGCGCTAAGCTTAAGGGTCTCGAATAACCTATGCTGGTCTATCCCAAGCCTAAGGGTCTCGACTAACCTAGGTTGGCCTACCCTAAGCTTTAGGCTTAATTGTATACTCAAAACTTTCTATGATGAAAAGGGGCGAAACAAGAAAAACATAAAAAAACAAGGCATTTATATACGCAGAGGCTTCTAAAAGGCAAAAAAACTGACCTTCCTCATTGGTGTCTTCAAAACACTGTTCCCAGGTCAATGAGTTGATGTCAAAAACAGCTAGTGAGTTGGAGCATTTCCACTCCGGCTTGTCACCTTGTTGTAGTTTTTCGTGGGAAGCTACGGGAACCCAGCCACCGAACACAAACATTCTGCAATTAAACGTGTTTAATGGCACAATCCACACAGACAACAAGAGAAATCATGTACTTAGAGTGGACAACATTGGCTGTATGCAGAGATCTGGGCAAAGGGCAGAGTCCATTTGGCAGAGGGTTGGTCCACGTCATGGAATTCAGATCGAGAATCCAGAGGTCGCCTAGCCTCCTGCCCGACATCCCACCGTAGACGATTAGCTGCCGCTGGCCGCTGCACTCAAAATAGACCGTGCTGTGGGATTCTCTTGGAGGAGGGCTAACTCCATGGGTCTACAACAATCAGTACACCAAAATGTTTAACGTATTCAGCGATTGACCAACCATAGGACATTCCCATTGCAGCTTGTTGGGACTGTTTTTTAGATCAATGCTATACAAATCATTCAGGTACTTGGCAGCGCTCCCTTTGCCGTCCAGCGTCTCATTGGCTAGACCTCCAAACAGGTAGCAGATTTGATCGGAAGTGAGAGTGAAGGAGTGACCCAGGCGTGCACAAGGACTAAAAACGGTGACCACCTTTTTTTCAGGGACCACTAGAGTTGTGAAATCCGAATATTCGCGCGAAGACAAAATATTTTCGCCCCCTTTTAAAAAACGCGAATATTCATTGCTGCGATTTTTTAACTATTGCTGTGGTCCATCTTCCTTTTTACATCGCCAATAGTGATTTGCCATTAAATTTCTAAACTCTTTTAGATATAATGGGCAAATCGAAGCATTGGGGCAGACAGTTCTTTGATGAAGACGATAGCAAGTTTTCGTGCAAGTTTTGTGGAGCCAAGTACTGAGAGAATGCTACCACCTTGAGCAATCATCTTATCGTATGATTTTACCTATTTAGATGTTAGGCGTATTCTCACATATTTTTAGATTCCATGCAAGAAGATAGGGGCCGAGGCGCGCACGAATATCGATATGCCTGCAGGGATCAAATCAAGCGGAGAGCCCCCAAACAAAATCGCCAAAGAAATGGATGAGAGCAGCTCGAGACAGCGAACTCCGGGGATTAAGGGATTCTTGGATAGCTATAGCAATGAGGAGCAGGAAGAAACAGACATTCTTCTTACCAGGGTTTTCTTTGTACTTACTGCGTTAGTTTAACGTTTGACACAGTTGATAGCATTTGTATTTCATGTTCAAGTGTATTTGATGTTATGTAAATAAAAGCTTATTGAGCAATCCGTCCTGAATGTGTTTCTGTATAGATATTTCAATAGTCGCAAAAATTCGCGAACATTCACAATGTTTCACAACTCTAGGGACCACTCTACTGGATTATTAGGTTACCTAGCATGACCAGTGCTTGGTGGACGACTACGTAGGCGACGCCACTCCCAGCGCTTGGCTTGTAGCTCAAACAAGTCAGATGAGTACCTGCGAGAGCAACAATTGATTTAAATAGAGGAAGAGGTAAAAAAACCACTACTTTCCGTACTCCACCATGCCACCAAATATAAAAATGCGGACAGAGTCACAGACAATGCCGTAGGCAGCACATCCACTAAAAATTTGGGGAGTGTATCCAAACGAGAAAACACACAAGATTAGAATTTGGAAGAAAACTCACCGAGGGATCTCGCCTCTCACAGCCGGAACAAACCACTGGTTGTTTAAGGTGTTGTAGACATGCAGCTCATCTACTATTCCTTCGTTGCCTCCACCAAATACGATCATCTAAAAATTAAAGGATAGGTTAATCTATACGTTGTTTTCCACACTTTTTCCTGCTAACCCAGGCTGGTCTACCTAAGCCTAAGGGTCTCGACTAACCTAAGCTCGCGTAAGCTAAGCCTAAGGCTTCTTTGTATGCCTAAGTGTAGTTTGCGGAGTCTGAATATACCAATTACAAGGTTTTTTTACTACCTTGGTCTACCAAGCCAAAATATCGTTATTTTGGCTTTACCTAGCCTAAGCCAATATCTAAGCTAATAGGGATCCATTCTACATAAAATTACACATGTCATAATAAATTCATAAAAAGGCTGTATATTAATAATACAATTGGCCCTATTCTTATTAGTTATCAGCGCCATAAATGCTGAAGCATACCAAATCCTTGATAGAAACTGCTCGATGTCCATGACGCGGTCTGAAAAGTGGTCAATTTGCTTCAAAAATAAAAACAAAAACAAAAAATCTACTTAGGAGTAGGACCAGTAGTGTCGACCACCTTTTTCCAAAAGTATTGCGACACTAGAGGAGGTGTGCCTGTCTCCTCTGCTGCCATAGAAGTGGTGGTTGTGGGTGGCGCAAAGTCTTGCAGAATTGCCGGTGAAGCCATCTTCAACACATGCTCTTGTTGGACCGATTTAAAGTTTGAGTTAAGCGCTCCAAACAACAATGATTGGCGATTCGAACAGACGATTTAACGGAATCAAACCACAAACTAAAAGACAATAAAATAGAGTAAGAAAATGTCAAAGAGAGCAGTACCGTAAGCCGAGCAAACATGCACATCAAAATATTTGAAAAGGCTTTTTGATGCACTCTTCAGCAAACAGAAATGAGAAATATAGAGTGCATTTGCACAATTTCTATTTGCATAGCCTTTGTGGTTGTTATTTTGGGATGTTGAAGTTCCAAAAAAACATGTTAGTGATATTGATTGACATAGAGGACAACACAAGTCCTGCTACAAAAAATTTCCAACGATTGTGTTTGCAATAAAATTTCCTCCTTATCTTGCATCAGCATCTTTTTGTGGAGAAAAAAGGGATGAGGGGCTGTATAGGGAGGGCAAGGCACAATTAAGGAGCCACTTTCTAAGGAGGACCACTCTGTAGGAAAAGAGAGGATCTTGAACATAGTTTCCTTTACAAAGACCTACCGCATAAAGAAGCTCTAAGAGATATGCTATTTTCATGCAGCTATTTTCTAATGATTTATGTCTCAGGTATGTTTGTGTGCGCATCTCAGCTTCAAGCCCTCTCAAGCCCCCGTAAGGGCCTTGAGAGCTCGAATGTTAAAAATGTATCTATAGGCACTTTTTGCCTTGTCCTGCATATCCTAGTGGCGTCAAAAATTTTATTTTAGATGAGATTACAGCTTTAAAAAGTGTGGGAGAGTGGTGAAATGTGAACGTCTACAACTTACAATAACATTCATGAAGCTTATACGAACGCTACCTGACACTACAAACTGACACCAGACACTCTGGACATAATTAAGAGAGAGATTATTGGAGAACAAAGGACTTTAATCTAGAGCTTAACTTCATTTTTGAGTCAAATGAAGGGATATACAAGGGAAATAATTGATCAAGGAAAAGACACAAGAAAACCAAGTTCAGTTTTTACTGGGCTTGACATCCGTGGGCTTTTTCTGGCTAGACACTGCGTCCTTTGCAACTTTACGCTTAGTAGTCGGTGATGCGCTACCGTCAGCTACCTCTGTCTTCTTATCCTTTACTTCTTCAACCTTGGGCTTTTTGACCACATTTTTAGCCAACTTGGCTTCCGCGTGAGCAAGCTTCTCCCGCTCACGTTGTTTCTTGCGAGATTCCATCTCTTTGTTGTGAGCTTTGTTCTGCGCTGCCTTCCACACATCCATTGCCTTTTCGTATTCCTTTCTAGCCGGCGCAACTTGATCCTCGTACTTCTTAAAAAGAAGAATAGTGAACGTATGTCTAAAGAAAACATAAAAGACTAACCTTCTTCTCGTCTTCTGACATGGACTTCCACTTTTCAGCTGCTTGGACGAGGATCTCCCTGCTTTCAGAGAGACTTGAAGGTTTCGAAATATGCTGATAGGACTCCTTGATGTAAGCGGCATAAAAATTCAACGGAGCTTTGGGACGACCGGATTTCTCGGCTTTCTGAAATTTTTGTTGTGTAAAAGAATGTGGGTAAGGTGTGTAATAGACCATACCTCTCTGAGAGCTATACGTCGCTTGATCCGCTGACGTCTGTCCAAGGTCTTCAACTCTATTTGTTGCAGTTCCTCCTGAAGACGAATTGGACTCTACTGTATTATACACCCTATGTAAATGCCACAAAATACGTGTACCATCCCGCGGGGGGGGGGCATAATACAGTAGTACCGACGAATTGCTTGTTAGAAAATTTTCCACCTACTCATACTTAAAGAATACCTTCTTCTCAACCGGGAGACCTTCAAAAGCTGCCTTTCGCTCTTCCTCAATTTCCTTCGACTTCTGCTTATAGCTCTATAAACCAAGAGTTATATTAGCAGAGAGGGAAGCGACCACACCGACTTGGTATTCTCATCCAAATTCTTCCACTGTTGAGCAGCAGCTGACATGGCTTCCGTAACTGACTTCTCTCTTTTTTCTTTCAGAAATTCTTGGCAATACACAGCGTACGCATTAACCGGACGGTAGCCGCGAGGAAGGCGATTCGACTGCTTATCATTTAGCACACTCAAAGAGCTGGAGAATTGTCTGAAATTAGCGATATGATTAGATCAATTAACAGGAACAAATAAACGGTATTACCGAACTCGCTGACTAATTCCACAAGAGACGATGAAACTTCGAATAAATGCCATCTGAAAGGAAAAAAGCTAATCAAATCTTAGATAAGTAGTCAGCCGGGTTAACCTCTTCTTTTGTCTGATTCTCTTCTTCTTGTATCTGTTTTATTTTTCTTCAATGTTTTCTTCAAATTTTTGTGTGTCTGTCTAACTTATCCAATTATCGAACAAGCTATTTTAGCTGTTTTAAAAAATATGTCAAGATAAAATCAGACACAAGAAAAAGCGAGTGAGAAACAAAAAGAGATTAACCCTAGGCAGCCAATCTCCATCTTTCTTAAAGGGACAGGAAACTTGCTTGTCACACCACTAAAGGATTAGGCTAGGTTTTCCCTTAGGCTTAAGCTTAGGCCTAAAGGAAAACTAGGCTAGGTTTAAAATCTAGACTAAGCCTAATGAATTAATTAAGCTTATGCCTAAGCCTAAGGGAAAACTAGGTTAGGTTTAAAACTGAGGTTAGGTTTAAAACCTAGCCTAAGCCTTTAGTGGTCCCGCGGGAATTTAAATTTCGAAAATGCTGTGACAAGCAAGTTTCCTGCCCCTGTAACGGAAAATACAATTTATCACTAATGTACCGTATAACCTCTATCAATCCTCCCCCCTCTCTCGTCACGGCGGTTGGTGGTCAACCATTTTTTACGACTCAATCACTCGACAATTGGGTACTGACATCAGAATCAAAAATATAGCCCTGAATATCAGCTACATTTTTGAGTATGGTGTCAGTACTCAATTGCCAAGTGGTTGAGCCGTGAAAAATGGTTGACCACCGACCGTCGTGACGAGAGAGATGGGAGGATTAATAAAGGCTATACGGTATTGTACCCCCTCCCCCAAAAACAAATATACACACCCACTACCCACATCCCCCATGTACTTGGGTTTTCTAAGTACATTGACCATATAAGAAGCACATTTTGACCATTTTTAAAGAGATGAAGGGCTGTATAGGGAGGGGAAAGGACAAGTAAAGGGCCACTTTCTAAGCATTTCATTTGCCATATTACCCCCTTTTTGCCCAAGTCTAGTGAGAAAAACATGGTAAAAAGGCAAAAAAATTGCACGGGGGTCTATTATTTTTCAGCAAGGGGGTTTATAAACTGATGGGATGGGGGGTGTATAATCCAATAAAGTCTACAATTCGATAAAGAAGGCATTCTGACATTTTTTCCACAACCCATCACAGAATAAATACCATCACAAAGTAAAGGATGGGAGCGCGGCTTTTTAATATAGACCATTCAAATTTTTGAATTCGCGCATTTGGCCATTTATCGTCTTAAATTTACTATCCAATTGAAGTAATCGCTTAGAAACCAAACCGCCAAAATCCCATCGAAATTTTGTTCATCGCAGCACGAAAAAGGTGTAATCTGTTGAATTTCATTTTCAGTCGTTGATAAAATCATGGAAGGTACAAAAACACGAGCTACTCGTGCTGCAAGAAACCGACGCAAGAGGAATTACACGCCAGGTTAGTTTTCTCTTCTGACTTTTTAGTTTGTTGATCAAACAAGTGCCAAGCTTTGGGCGTAATTGTGTCCTTGTTTACATGTTTACACACGTACGTTATGCCAGAAATGGTGGTGTTGATGGATAATGTGCAGCAGTTTGAAGCTTTTTTCACCAACATTCACAATAAAACCGAATTTCAGACTCGTCGGATTACTCGGAGGAAGAGGAGGAACAGTCCAGCCATGCGAACACACAGCTCATACCCACACCAAGCATCGACTCCGTCCTACTCAATATGGCTTCTCAAGCGTTGGCTTCAGCCAATCAAGCGTCAAGTGCCCGGCCGTTACCACAGAAACTGGCCTCTTCGCGCCCACATTTTCCGCCGCGAAGCCTGGTACGGGATGATAGTCCCGGAGTGGTAGTGCCTGCTACCTCTCATGTGGAAGAACCACGTGAAAGTATTGCCTCTGCCCTGCTGGGTATGAATAGAACGTCTGCTCCAAGGATTTTGAATCGACAGCCTCGTCGTTTACCTCCTCATCCTCCTTCATCCGTGTCCAGCTCATCTGATGGTGGGAAAATTTTTTTTTTGCTATATATAAACCCTATAGACCTAAGCCTTATATGCTTGGAGTAGGCCAGCGTAGGTTAGTCGAGACTCAGCGTATAACCTGTTTCACCTAGGTTTAGTGGTTCACGGCTAACCTTCACTGGCATACCCTAAGCCTTAGAGCTTAGGGTAGACCAGCCTAGGTTAGTCGAGACCCTTAGGCTTGGGGTAGGCCAGCCTGGGTTAGCCAAGACCCTTAGGCTTAGGGTAGGACAGCCTGGGTTAGCCAAGACCCTTAGGCTTAGGGTAGGCCAGCCTGGGTTAGCCAAGACCCCTAGGCTTAGGGTTTTGTTAAACCAAGGTTGGATTCTATCAGGTTTTCCTCAACTTGACACAGTCAACAGTTGTCGACTTTACTCCTGCTTATATGTCCCCAACCATTTTTCTGATAGACGGGCACTACCTGTTTACTGTCAGCCTTTGACATTTTTATTTGGCTTAAGAATACAAACCCCCCCCCCCCCTCGCATAAAAAAGTGCCTACATCAGGGTTTGTACTCTGGTGCTTGCATCCGTCTTTAGAGCCTGGTGCTTACATCAAGCCCTCTAGGGGTGTTTGTTGATTAGAGAGGAAATGTGCAAGTTTGCAGGTGTTCTTGTGTCCGATCGGCCAATCATTCGCTCCCTGAGAGTGCATCCACCATCCGCTGCACAGCCAGCGCACGAAACTCTAGCAGCCAATCTGGCAGAGGTGCTAAAATCATCTCAGACTGAAGTGCCCACAAGTCGGGCCATGATGCCGATCATCCGCCCCACCACCTCCACGGTCAACATGCCCAAACGAAATCGCCTGTCCGAGATCAACTTTCGAGACGACCAGTTTGCATCGGAAGATGCTTCAGTGCCGTTTTGCAACAAGTGTGCCAATGAATTCCCCAGTTTGCTGAGGTTGTTTCCATAAGTTACCTCTTAGATTGACTTTTGACCCTTTTTAGGAACCTGGATCGACTACACAATCGGATCAACAACTTGATGGGTCAGCTGTCAAATTTCTGGTTGGACACCTCGTCTAAACTAACAAATTTCCAATTTTAGCGGTGATGAAGTCGGTGATGGAGAAGGTGCGCAACAGTAGCTCCACCGCAATGCCCTTTCAACGGGTGCAGCCGGCCCCGCCGCTAAAGGTGATTGGTTACAATGGCACACACTCAGCCATTAAAGTGATTCCGAGAAAGGTGCCCGTGGTCGAGCAACAACAACTTTCATCAGATTCGGATTCAGAGCCGCAACCAAGTGCTAAAGATGTATATTTATCGGTAATTTTTTTGTTGACGGCAGGAAGGGTCGCGAGAGGCCAACCCTAGTATAGAGAGAAATTTGCAGGCGTTAGAGAAAGAGATCTTGCAAGTAACACCCGACAAATTCAACCTACCTGTGCTGAATGAATTGAGTGAAACCATCAAAGAGACCAGATTAACAAAGGCATTTTTTTTTTTCGACTTGGGAAATAGCTGACAATTAGAGAGAACATTTTTAGGTAACTACTGCCCTGGACCACTTGGTGAAACTGCGAATACTGAAAACTGTGGGTGAAAGTAATGCCGCTTCGACAAGCAGTAATAATTCACCAGTTGTGTATAAGAAGAACATGAAAAAGTTTTCTGAACTGAAACTCTGACTGTATTTAGGTGTTCTCCTATTTACAACAACCTATTTTTGATTGAGTTTGTTTGCCATTGTTAGTGTTTATGGATAAATAAAACAGCGAGCAAATAATGATAGAAAAATGCACGATATAAAGTCGAGTTTCGATATAACGACCCGTCAAAGAATTTTGGCTCTATTTAAGAATCGGGCTGTGAGTAAGTCTGTGCACGCATCTTCAACCCTTAGATTAGTTTTCGATTAGCCGACACCCTTAGGCTTGGGGTAGACCAGCCTATGTTAGTCAAGACCCTTAGGCTTGGGGTAGACCAACCTATGTTAGTCGAGACCCTTAGGCTTAGGGTAGACCAGCCATTATTATTATTATATGCGCTGTACCGGGTAAAGCAAAAGTTGGCTCTATCCCTCAATGGGGGGGGGGGTGGAATTTTTAAGATAGACATGTTTGGTTTCAACGGATGGTCGATGAGTTTCGTCTTTTCATATTCTCTCTAATAGAACCACACCCTCCCCCCTTAAATTCATGTTTTTGGCCTACTTTTTCCAAACAAGTCTTAGGCAACTTACCACTAAAACAATAAGCTACAATTTGAGTGGTAACTTGCTTGGGAGTTGTCTCCAAAAAGTAGGTTTAAAACAGCACAATGCCAAAAACATTTTTGAATTAGGGGGTGTGGTTCTATTAGAGAGAATACGGTATTCATCGACCTTTGATTCGCCTGTTTTTGATCTTTACGCAGTCTATTTTAGCCATGATGCTTCTTCTTGCATCATCTGAACATATCCTCGTATTGATGGCGTTTTTTTGTCCTCCTGTGCTTCTTACTGTCGCATTGGTATAACATTCTTATAGGCTGGCGCTTGTTGATACCTTACCTTCTATGTTCAGATCGTCATCTTGGCAACATTTGGTAAGTCACTAGGTGTTCGGGAGCGCTACATCAATGTTTTGCTTGGCTTTTTCGAGGTATTATCGTGAAAGGTTTCTTTTTTTTATGGTTTTTTTTCTTTCTTTCTTAGTGGGGTGTTGTCCGTGAAACTGCAATCATCGATCGAGAAACGACTATTCATTCGGATGAAAACGATTATCTCTCTCCCACAATAAGTAGTCGTCGTTGGCAGATCGTTAATGATTCTCTGTACTTTATGAAAGTGAAGTGTTTCGCCTTGTTTGTTTATCTTTATTGCTACTTCAGGCTGGCATGGAAGCAATTATCGAAGATGAAGTGACAACTCGGTTTGAAGCGGAGCAGCTTGCTTCGTGGAATATGTTGACGCGGACTAGTATCACTTTCTACCAATTTATAAAGTATATGTATTCATTTTTCATCATTACTTATTTGAGCAATATTTAAGCTGGAAGCTGACTCTACTGTGGGGCTTTGGTTTTCTCTTTCGGTATTTGTTTCTCCTGCCTCTTCGTATGTTGCTTTTTTCAATTGGAATGATTCTTCTTGTCTTTACGACTGCTGCTATTGGGGTGTTGCCGAATTGTTTGATCAAAAGGTGGCTAAATGAAAAGTGTGTTTTGATGTGCTTCCGAATCCTGTCTCGTTCTGTTTCTGCTTTGGTTTACTTCCATGATACCGAATATAGAGCAAGGAATGGAGGTTATTTTGCATAATCTTTCGATTCTTTGAAATTTTGATTTTCAAAGTCTGTTTTCCAGGAATATGCGTTGCAAATCACACTTCACCAATTGATGTAATGATTCTGAGCACTGATAACATCTACGCTTTAATTGGTCAACGACATGGTGGGGTTCTTGGTCTCCTTCAGAGGGCATTAAGTCGAGCAAGTTCTCACATTTGGTTTGACCGAAGTGAAGCAGGCGATCGTGCCGCTGTAGCGTTAACGTAAGTCTTACTTGTTGCTCGTTTTTCATAGTTTGTGTCATTTTAGCCTCCGAAAACACGTGGAAGATCCAAACAAGTTGCCAATACTCATCTTTCCAGAAGGAACTTGTATTAATAACACGTCAGTAATGATGTTCAAGAAAGGATCTTTCGAGGTGCACTTTTAATGTGTCTTTGTGCGTATTGAGCGTCGTAAAAGTTTAGGTAGGAAGCGTAATCTATCCGATTGCGATGAAATATGATTCTCGATTTGGTGATGCTTTCTGGAATTCAAACAAGCAAAGCTGGGTGGGGTACATTATGCAAATGATGACTTCTTGGGCAATTATATGCCATGTATGGTATCTTCCGCCGATGGAGAGATTGGTAATTGCTTATTTAACAATCGTATTTGATATTTGTATATTCAGATGGGAGAGAATGCAATCGACTTTGCTAGTCGTGTCAAGAAAATGATTGCGCGAAAAGGAGGCCTCGTCGACTTGGAGTGGGATGGGCAGTTGAAGCGCTTCAGAGCACCGGTAAAACTGTTAGCAAAGCAACAAGAAAAGTAATTGTTTGTGTGGTTTAGTTCTGTTTTTCTAAATACGTTTTAGATATTTCCAGCGCTATTCTCGCTATGCAGCAGAAGCCTAAAACTATCGCGTAAAAAATCATATAATTGACCTTGTATTTGTGCATTTCATTGATTTCTTCTAGTAATTGTTTGTCTTGACATTTTGCGTGTTTAATAAAGCTTTGTGCGGGTCATCTTAGTCATAGTTGTGGTGCAAATGTTTGCATCTGCGTGTCGCAAATTTGCAGTAGGAAGTCGGCCATCACGAATGCCATATCTTCAATTGAGACAGAGTGGGGAGGTTTATGATACAGCAGTGTCAAATATTCTTTTGGTATTTGTTCCGTTCATTTTTAAACATGTGTACAATGGAAAATGCTTTTAAAATTACAGCACTGAGGAGTTAGATGGCATTGCAATGCTTGATCTTTGGCATTGTGTGACATTTTGAAAATATGGCAGTTCATCGCGCATTGATTTGATTTTTTGCTGGAATTTCTAATAGTATTTACGATAAAGAGGAAAATTTGCACTCTTTAATTTTTTGGCCAAAGGTCGTTGCAGTAAAATACATGCTGCCTTCAACTTCTGATCAGTTGGTGGTGCTCGAATTAAATGACAGGGTTTTTCGTCTCAACAAGAATCAGCAGCTAAATCTCATCAAAGATGGATCTTTGGATATGATTATTTCAAGGGTTTGTTGCAAATTTTTGAATTTTTAGTATAGATAAAATCGAGGTGCAAGTTTAGCCGGCTGCTCGGGTGGAGGGATGTGTGCCGGTGTTCAAAATACACGAGGATGATGATTCAAGTGCTGGAAGTTTCAAAATGCCTGATCAATGTGTGCGCTATAATGGCAGGGAGGCAGAGACAGACACAGAGCAAGTGGAATACGATCTGGATAGAGAAGTGCGATTAATGTAGTTAAATTACCTAAAAAAGTTCTATAATTTTAGGACATGGCTTGGCTTAGTCTAGCCAATGATCGCCGTAGACACCGCAAAGAAAAGCTAATTACTGAAAGCGTCTTAGAAAAGGCTATGGATCGATTGGAGAAGGAGTCGCATTTTCAAGTTCATTTTTTGTTCTTTAAAGGAGTAATAGTGGCAAAATTAATACCTCTCTAATTTTTAGCTTTCCAAGTATGGTTCTGACTTAAATTCCCATCAGCAGTACCCCTCCGTGGACGACGATGCATCCTGCTGTATTTGCAATGATGCTGAGGATTCAAATGTCAATCAGATTATTTTTTGTGATATGTGCAGTATGTTTTGTTCATTTTGGCTGCTCATTCATGGCTGAGCTTATGATTTATTTTTCCGTCTCTTTAACTTGCTGTATCTGCAGATATAGCTGTTCATCAGGAGTGTTATGGTGTGCCCTATATCCCCGAAGGTCAGTGGTTGTGTCGGCGCTGTCAATTATCTCCATCTGTTCCTGTCAAGTGTGTGCTGTGTCCTTACACGTCTGGTGCATTCAAGCAAACTTCGGAAGGTGCCTGGGCTCATGTCATTTGTGTTCTTTGGCTCAACGAGGTCGGATTCTGAACCAATTTTTTTAGTTTTTTATATTTTCTGTGTGTTTACACTGCTAATCTTAGGTTCACTTTGCCAACAGTGTGTTCCTGGAGCCGATTGAGGGCGTTGAATTCACCCTCAAGAGACGTTGCAAACTGAGATGTTTGGTGTGCAAGCAGGCCAAAAATGGTGCTTGTTTACAGTGCAGCAAGGTTAGTTAACGTTGATCTTTAGTAGCTCTCAAACAAAAAAGTTTGTTTTTAAGCTTTTCTAATTTTCTCCTGTAACTGTTTGCTGTGATTAAAAGAGGTCCAAACTTTGTTTAAATAGCTATTCAGACTAGGTTCAGTAGAGGACAGAGTTCTTAATTGCTCCAAATGCTTTTACAAGCCCTTCATTACAATTGTTAACTTTTCAGAAGTCCTGCACTCGCTCATTTCACGTCACTTGTGCCTATTTTTCGGGAATGAATATGTCTATTAAGCAGGAAAAGAAGGAAAAGACAGATTCGGTGGTGGTCAATCGCTATGTGTACTGTCACGAACATACACCTGCTAGGTAGTTGTTGTTACAGTTCATAATAGAGAAAAAGGGTTTTTCAGTGCGAAGCCGGTAACTTCCTCAATGGCCTCATGGAAAAGAAAAGTAGACGAGCAGATCAAGAAGGCTAGAAAACAGATGCAGCTTTCCACTAGAGAAGTTCCTCAGGTCTCCATTCCAGTGATTCCACCTGAGAAGTGCGTAGGCTGACCTTTAAATATTGCATATTTTTAATCGGGTTGACATTTTTTAGAGTGAATGAGATCAAACATGAGCTAAAGCTGGACAAAATGGAGGATGTCTGCTACTATTGGGCGCTCAAGAGGAGGTCTCGCTGTGGAGTGCCACTAATCAGGCGATTACAAGTATATTTAATTATTCCAGCATCGCACCTCTTGAAGGTTCGATGCATAGTCTGTCACGCCACTTTTACCCCCTATACCTGATTTTTTTTTAAATTTGAAAGCCATAATTGCTTCGAAAAATTTTAAATTACTTTTTTGGGGGGGTATAATCCATTAGTCCTTTTATGCTCTGCCCTTGGTCTCTTATGGTTTAGATTACTCATATTTTCTTTAGGTCTACCACAGTCAAAAATCACTGGGCAGAAGGTCCAATGACTTTGGCAACAGCGCAGTTACAGGAGGCCAACTGGGTCTTCCACCTGAACATATTTGGGCTTCCAGGCTCCGCAATAACTTAGAGAGGGTCCGTCTTCTCTGTGAATTGGTAAAAAAGCGTGAAAAGTTCAAAAAAGAATTTGTAAGCTTTTTTCTATAATTACTAATCTGCTAAAGTATTATTATTATTATTCAAAAATTACAGTTATGTGCCACAGAAATGATATTTGAAGCGTGTATGAAGCCTGTGGTGGAAATATTGCGCCAAACTTTGGATAAACTTGTGCAAAAGGACCACCATAATGTAAGTGTTAAAAGTACTAGCTTTTTATGGAACTACATTGGTTGGTATAACAATTATTTTTGCTCAGGTTTTCACTCAACCAGTCACAGAAGAAGAGGTTCCCGGCTACAAAAATATTATCCAACATCCTATGGATTTCCAAACTATGTATGTATTTTAAGGGATGCGTTATGTAAAGTGTTGTTGATGTCTCGTCATAACAGATTTTCGGGAAAAACCGATTTTCTATATCTAAAAAGTATGGGAAGCGCCTTTTTTTTATTGTTTTAGCGTCTTATCCTAGAGGAGTAAAGTTTTTTTTTGCCTTGGTCCCACTGTTTTCTTGACTTTTTATTGGTCAAAACAATAAGTCTACACCTGAGGGAGGCGGGAACAACTAAGCTTAAGCCTTAGGGTAGGCCAGCATAGGTTAGCTGAGACTTAGCGCGTACCATATTATATCTAGGTTTGATGGTTCACGGCTAACCCACGCTGGCCTACCCCAATGACCCTAAGAAGACGCTTTAACCGTGATTCTGGTAAAAACTGAGTAAGGCTAAATTATTCGACTCTGTCCATTTGTAATTTCCAAGTTCTAAGCTATAAAAAAACCCCGACTTTTGCAGGTATTCTCGTCTGGCCAAAGGTGACTACAAGAAAATGGCAGATCTAAAAGCGGATTTCAACTTAATGATGGACAACTGTGCTAAATTCAATCGGGAAAACAAACATTTCCTTACATATGGTAAAATATATCCGAATTTTCAGCTCTAACCCCCAAAAATTCAGGTCATCGCATTCGCCGCATCGGTCTAATTGTAATCAAAGCTGCAGAAAAGGAGGAGGCTGCCTTAAATTCGGTATTTACTCGAGTCAACATTAAATTAACTGTAGTAATGGGTATTCCATTTAGTCCAACTGGTTGTTTGACTACGCCCAAAATATGTCGCTGTTGAGAGAGGAAGATTTGGCCAATGTGTTTGACATGGTTGAAAACACTCAATTGCTCACCTCTATTAAAGGTGTGTGTGTCTCGGTTAAGTAGTCTGTTCAAAGTTTCTAACACTGGTTTAGCCCCGAAAACTCCACCCCACAGCAATTCTCAGTCGCCTGCCAAGAAAATGGAGAGTGGTGTCCCTTTAACAGACCCTGCTGACAAACAACCTTCTTCGCCGTCAAGGAAACGTGGGTGTTTTGTTCCTGTGTGTTTAGGCCGTAAAATGTCAAAATTACTTCCTTACAGGAACTTTTTACGTCTCCTGTTTCCGAAATTTGATTTTTAAGACTCTGACCCCGACCTGGGCTGGTCTGGGTCTTAGCTTAGATGGGTTGGATGCTAGCAAAGCCGAACCTATTTAAAACGATAAAACAAGAAAGAACTAAAAATTTAATTGAGCAAGTCATTTATTTAGGTAAAAAACGTATCAACGACTTTTTCAACATGCCATTGCCCGCCACTCGCAATCCCTCTGCTGTAAATGGTTCTCTACTTCCAGCCGTTAATTACAGGCAATCAAGGTCTACCCATAAGCGAATATTGGGCTATTTGACTGAAGCGTCCTCGGCCAGTGATACAGGCGGTACTTCAATGGATGAGTTAGAAGATGCCAAACGACCACTCTTGCCAAAGATTCAAAAGTTGGAAAGGCGCAAGAGATGCGTTCCTGCAAGACTCAACTACAATGAATTTGGTAAGAGTTAGCGCTACTAGGCCATGTATCTCTATAGTCCCGTGGAATTGATTTTGAATTTCTGCTTGAAGGTGTGGGGTTCGAGTCCGCTCAAGGACCTTACAAATTAAGCCGGGTTTCTAGTACATTAATTACTGGGTAACTGTGCATACGTAAGGGATATTAAACGCCAGTTCGGCGAAGACAGCGACCAGTTTTGCTGTGGGCTGTGTTGCTCGCTCTCTGAACATATTTTTGATTTTGGTTAAGCGAAAAATGAAAAAACATCCACTGTAGTGGGTTATAATTGAAACGATAACTTATTACATCAATTCAGATTCATCAGACTCCAGCTTCTTCGCCCACAACGACATAGTCTGGGCGAAACTGGACAACGGCTTACAAATGCCTGCCCGAGTCATTGACGTCAGAATGCGGGTCAGTTTAGTCGAATTTCCCGCCGAATCCAACTTTCTTGCATTGCAGCTTCTCCTAGAAGATGACTTCCCCATAGATAAGGCGTTGCAAACCAAACCAGCTGGTGACCACTACTCTCTAGTGGTTCTCTTCGACCTCGCCAGTTCATGGTCGCGTTTTTTCTCACCCAAAAATATGTCTAAAACAAGAAAATTTACAGGAAATGGATGCCAGCCAATAGATTGAAACCATGTGATGTGCTCATGAATTCAAAGGAAGGGATGCCCAAAAGCCCCATCCAAATTGGGGAAGCACTAAGAAGGGCCAAACAATTCTGGCAAGAAGTCGTACAAAGTTGTTGAGCCGATTATTATGCTGTAATCATTACAGCCAAACCTTTGTTTAGTCACCCCTTTTCACGTTGGACCGCTCCCCCGGTCTGCGCCAATATCGAGTACCAATTTTCGAGGTCTATCAAACATCGAACTCTATCCTTGGATGGGTATCGACTTTGAAAACAACCTTAGAGGCGGTATTTTCTAACCCCAAGAACTACACTTAGGAATACAACTAAGCCTTAGGATTAGGGTAGGCCAGCCTAGGTTAGCAGAGACCCGTAGGCCGACTACTAGTAGAGAGGTCAAACTTGTAATTAGATCAAAGGTTGACTGTATTTGTCGTTTTCCTTTTTGTCGTTGTAACACACACACATACACCTTTGTGACTTGTTCTCAGCCTTTTTGTGGTTTTTAAACGGATAATACCGGTAATCCTAGATGGGTCTTTTTGTTGTTGCTTTAAGTAAGCAAGTATAAAACACTAAAGCTGTAAGTCTCCAGATGTTATAGCACATTTCTCGCAATATTTCTTACATATATATACTTTTATACATATTACGATCTCACTCTACTCTTTTCAAAAGATATTTATGCAGTATTTATTGTATTTCTCAGCTGTAAAATAAACTAAAAAGTAAATAAAAATTTGCTCACAATGTGAAACCTTCTTTAGAATGCAGAAAAAAGGTTTTGAAGGCCTCAAAGTAAAAAAAAAAAAATCACACTAAGTGGACATCCACTTGGTTTGGTTGGTGGATGGCTGAATATTGATAAACATAAACACTTAAACTTTGCACTTTATTCTTTTCAAGACAAACCCAAACACAAGTAAAGCTTGGTATTCTAATTAAAAAAAAAATTCAGTTTTGGCCAATCCTGGCCAATCCTGTATTTGTTTGGTTACCATTGTATAGCCCTTTTTCTCTTCTTTCATTTCATATATAATGCATCATTCTTTAGGATGGAGCTACATCGCATCGGGCGCTCGAAACTCTGCAATGGATTCAACAGAACTTTGCAGACTCGATCAGTGTTGACACTCATTGGACTCGAGACGATGGAGAGTAGCCACCGAATTTCGCTGAAGGAAACGTGATGGACTACTTTGTTTGGCCGGAACTGGATAAGAGAGCGTGCTCAGAGCCTCACCCAACCATCGCTGATCTCAAAGAGTGGTTGCAACGAGAATGGAGACGTCTTCCACTGGATATGATAAAGAAAGTAATTGATAATTTTCCAAAACGTCTCCGTTATTGTATTGCGGCCGAATGTGGCCATTTTGATCATTTGTTGAAATAAGGTTATACACCGTTTAAAAGCTTTTTGTCTGCTCTTTAAAATGGTACCAAACACTTTGTGAGGAAAGAGTACATTTC
>BBSZ01007506.1:0-32997 GCA_000981365.1 Subanguina moxae | reverse complement strand
ACCCCAATAACCCCCCTAGAGCACCCCAATAACCCCCCTAGATCCCGCCCAAAACACCCCCTGGCCTAACGGCCTACCCCTCTGGTATGAGTACCAGAGGGATCCAAAAATAAAAAACCATGATTATGAAGGTCACTGAAATACAGGTGATATATAGAAGTCAAACTAGTTCAAAGTTCTGGGTTTGAGAAGAGACCGACGGGCAAGAGAAAATTTTTCCTTTGCATCATATCATATATGAGAAAAAACCGGATTCTGGTGACCGGAATCCATACGGATTCCGGTTCCGTCTCCAGCACTAGTTATATGGATTTATTTCCTTAGTGAAGTACCTAAAAATACCATTTCTTTTCGACTTCCCAAAAACTGGATTTCTGTGACTAAAAGGGTCGGAAAATAGCTTTCTTATCGTTTCTTATATATAAACCATTAATGCTTTTTTTTCGTACTTTTTTTTACACTGAGGTGGTATTTGTAAAACCCGTCAGTACTTTTTTTCTTACGTTTTTTACGCTTAGGTAGTACCTTTGAAGCCCATCAGCGATTTTTTCGTAGATTTTTCCGACCCTCATGGGTATTTCTGGAACCCATCAGTGCTCTTTTTCGTACGTTTTTTGACCCTCAATGGTATTCGTGGAATCTATTTTGAGCGACAGAGAATTCTATAGTTTAGCCCTTATGGCAGTTGGAATCGCATAAATCGCATTTTTTCAGCAACTGCGACTACTGCGTTACAGGTTTGCACATTTTCTTGGCTTAATAACTTTAAAAGCCGTGTTGCAGATGAACGTTGTGGCTTCTGTGGACTTCTCAATAAAAATGATGGTGGCTACTGCTATCCAATTGACAAGACAAGAGGGGAGACACACTCGACGACTGGAGAGTGTGCCACAGAAGAGACTGATGAAAGTTACCACAAGATTAACAACGTCACTTATGAATGGGCAGACACCTATTGTCACACTAAATACACCATCCTTCCTGTCCTACTCATGATTATGTACTTGTGTTGTTTTGCTATAGGTGCTCAATTTTCAAATTTCAACACAAAGATAAATATTTTTGGTTTGGAGGATATGCTCCACTTCCTTGGGTCTTCAATGCCGAATTCTATCCCGGATGGGCACGAGGAACTTGTTGCTCTATTTCAACTTTTTTCAACTGGGCTTTCAACCTTATTGTTTCTCTTACTTTCTTGTCTTTGTCTCAGGTGGCCACTAAGTTTGGTAAGACATTTTTTGCAAAGTCCAGCTTGGGTTAGTCCATAAGTAGTTGATTTTTTCTTAGAAGGCTGGATTTTAGACAGAAAGAAAAAAGTTAAATAATATTATGACTGATTTTTTAGGAGCTTTCCTTATCTATGCTCTAATCACTGCCTGTGCATTGGTTTTCTTTTTCTTTTTTGTGCCAGAAACAAAGGGTTGTTCCCTGGACGAGGTCCAGCTGCTTTTTATGAAAAAAGAAGAGCGACAAAGGGTGCTAAAAGAATACAAACAAAGAAATCTATCAAGTGTGGACGTGATTTCTAGTAAAAACTAAATTTCTGTATGTATTCTTAAATTATTTGCGCAAATGCAATAAAGAATAGGCTCCAATAGTTAACATGGTCGTCCATAACATAGAAAGTGAAGCATTTAGTTGCTTAATATACGTATTTTTTTGTGTGTTGATCAATAAGTAATTCATAAAAGTATTCTTAATAACATCTTTTTTCTAGAAAAAATAAAATGTTTAAACTTTTATAAGAAAAACAAAGGTATTTGTACTAAAAAAACCTTTTCCGACTTCTAAACAATATTTCTAAACTTTTTTTATAAAATATGAAAACCAAGACAAAAGTAACAGTACGTCGTCATTTACTATGTTCTATAACCATGATTTTTTATAGATACAACTGCATTGCCACCAGCGATCTGATCAATAACATATTTGTTACCATTTTTATGACCATTGTTATGAACATTTCCTTCTTCATGTGAATTTTTTTCTGGTAGTGCTGCATCGCCATCAGTATCCTGTTCTTTAGTCTCTTCTTCGTGGTGATCTCCATGGCCTCCTTTATGTGATTTATTAACTTTTTCTACCCCAAATTCTGCCGCGATTTCGGTATCCAAATTTCCAAAATCTCCATGCTCATGATTAATGTGTTCAAGTGATGAACATGGACTTCCATCACTGTCACGCTCACTATTAAAAGTCGTAGAAAGGCTTTGTCTTTTAACATTTTTCATTAAAAAATCGATAATATTGATAGGACTTGCTATTGACACTAAATCAACAGGATTTTTTAATTACAAAGAGAATAAAAATTGAAGAGGGAAGCCCAATAAGTGCTATATTCGATTTGAATATCCTGACAACTCTATAATTTAGAGCATGGTTAGTTTACAATGTAGAATCTCAAGCAGCTTTCCCATCCCAAGAAAAAGTCAAATCTGGAGACCCGAAAAAGATGCGAAAATAGGTTAGAATGTCTTGGTCCTCTTTGTTGGTTTGTTTAAATAAAATATTCATTTTTGTAGGTGGAATTTTAACCGCATTTAAGACTATTATATTTTCAAGTTTTTCACATCAAAACACCTAACATCTATGCACATTAAAATAACTTGTTCAAAACAGAGCAACCTTTCGCAAAATTTTATATAGTAAACCGACCATGCTCCACAAATTAAAGCTGTCAGAATATTTGAACCGAATTTTGCAGTTTGTGGACTTCTCTTGTAAGTCTACCTTTTATCAGAATGATTAAAACTAAAGAAAATAAAAAGTTTAGATGCTTGAAGAGCATAGTAATTGATTAAATGGAAAACTTAAACAAAGTATGGTTCAAGCCTTATGCATACTTATATATACTAATTTTATTAGAAGATGAGCATCAATGAATCAAGCACTAACGAATCATTTGTTTATCACACCGGATTCGATAAAAACTAAGCTTTTTGGCCAGAAATAAATTTAAAAGTTTAAAAAATATGAATCAACTAACAGTCATGCTTTGTTTGTTCTTAATTTATTTGCTTTCTTTACTTTAATTTAGACGTGCAGAGTGGTATCGCTCTCTATTATTGTATATTTTATTGCAAAATGGTTCGTATCGAATAACTTTTGTGCAAAAATATATTGTCGCAATGATACAAGCTTGACTGTCGTCCATTGTTGTCCAATACTGAGACTTTTGCATAAAAATATCGATATTTTCTGAACTTTTTACAAATCATATCCGTATAGCCCACACCAGATTATCGGTTGTGTTTTTGCTCCACCGAGGTTAGGTATGGTGTTTATTTAGCGGCTTTTTACAACCTTTTGTGTACCTACTTTCAAACACGTTAACTCAGATTTATTATTGTAGCGGCAATCATATCAATAAAATAAAAAGGCAGTTGTAACAGATCCAGCTAAAGTTAGAAAGAAAATAAGTCTATCAGCATTTATATTATTAGAAGCAGATTTGGTAAGAAAACGCCAAGGATATCGCTCATTTTGGTCGACAAAGTCGATCAAGTGTTGACATGCCTTCCAATTTTCTCTTCGGTACATTTTCATGTGGCTAAAATACTATTTATAATCTCAAAAAACCAAATTAATATAAAATTCAAGTCAACTAAAAGTTATTGATACACAAAAAGAAAAAAGGTTTTTTGTTAACGCACAATATGAAAAATATGTGGATAGAAGGCAGTAAAACATACACAGAGTCTCTAGCGTCCTGCAAATAACTTTTCATGATGTCTGCTCCACATTCTTCCCCAAACAGTTTTAAATCGCATCTCAGAGTAGCTTCTCTCCAACTAAAAATTTAATCTCCATTTGTTTTAAAGAAACCAAAGAAAAACTGCTCACGCGCATTGTTCTTCAATTGAGCCAGAGCCAGCTGAAATACTGTAGCAGTCTTTGTGCACTGGCTTCAAAAATCCTTTGTTGGCATAATATTGCGTAAAACAGCCTTCTTTGCTCATTGCACTAGCAGAGGCCAGTAATGCAGCCAGGAAAGGGAATAATGTCGCCATATGCTGTTTATTTATATAAAGTAAGCAACTATCAAATCAAAATATCAATTTCTCAGCCATAGTTAACAAACCGGCTTCCTTTACTGTATAAAATAAAGTACGTTGGCAATCCAAAACACCAATTCCAGTTAATGCTTAGGGGAGAATGTGCAGCTAAAGATGGTTCTTGTCGCAATCTATAAAATTCTTTAATAAAAATCCTAAAATGCGAAAAAAAAATTTAAGAGGCACTCTTTATTAATCATAATTTGAAAACAGAATTTTAGATAGGGGCTTTCTTGTGAAGGTATGACTAAATTGAGCCGTGAGCTTTTAGGTTTTTAGGTTCGTTCTATCCTATTCTACTAAATAAATCAATTGACAACTGACTCTGCGTTTGCCCTTAGTTTTTGCGTATAAGGGTGGCACTTTGGGAGTTTCCCTCGGAGGCAGATTTTTACACATTTCGAAACCACAGGACTTTCGGTACAATTCTAATATAAAAAAAATATATATAAAATAATATAGTTGCTAAAATTAGTTTAAAAAAAACTTTGTTTAGCAATTTCTAAAGGACTCTTTTTTAAACTTTATCGAAAAACATATTGGTTCGTATAGAAACAGCAGACTTTATGTAAATAACTTAAAAAACAATTCTAGTTGAAAATAACCAAGTTTCTGTTTTCCTGTTTTTTTTTAAAAAAGGAGGACCGAATGCAGAAAGGAAGCTTGTCTGACTGCTGTGCTTATGCGTCTCTTGGATAATCATCATTTAGGTTTGGTTTAAACAGAAGGAAACCATCTTTTAAATAAAGTCAAAAAATATTGAGAATTAAAAAAATTTATGCCTTTCTTCGAAATTTTCAATTTCATCCTTTTTATTAAAATACTAACACAATCGAACTTCGATAACCCGTCACCCCTTAGGGCTTACGAAAGGTGGCGTGTTATCGAGGCTGACGTGTTATCGTGGGTGATGGGTTATTGCGAGTAGGCTTTGTTAGGTTAAAATCTTCATATTTATCTACTCAAAGACTACTCATCTACTCAAAAGACGAAACGCAAACAAAAAGAGAACAGGATTGATTGAAATTTTGAAAAATTTGGCTGAAAATTGAAAAATGGTGCAAAATGTGCAAGGTAATGGCTTATCGAGTGTATTTTTCCTTGTCGGAGATGGATCAAGAGTGACAGGTTATCGAGGACAAAAATTGTGGAATTTATTTGCAATTTATTTGCTAACCGACCAAATCAGGCTTGGGGTGACGGGTTAGCGAGGGTGAAGGGTTATCGCAATGACGGATTATCAAAATTCGACTGTACAACAAAAATTCGAGTCGTTGTTTAAAAGAAAGAATGTTCTGTACACTCGCATGTGTTTTATAGCTCTTGAACTGCACATATTGATGCGTTATACTGGGGGCGTTCCCCGAATTATAAAGAAACACTTATTTAATAAGACCTCGCTTAGGTACTGCTAATAAACGCTTAAAATTATCACATTAAATTTTTTTAGCTCAGGCACACAAAAATATATTTAGTCTTTTTATCTAATTTATTTTGATTAAAAAATCATCTAAGTGATAGATGATTGTTCAACCCAAAAGTAACTGCTATGTTTCTTTTATTAAGAGCATTTTATGATTTAAATTTGTGCGCATAAAATATGTCTGACGTATAAAAATGTTTTTAAAACTTTGAATAATATTAAATTATATATTTTGTTAAGCAAGGCTGATCATGTCGCGCCTAATAGTCAAAGGCTTGCCCGCTAAAATCACAGAAAAAAAAGTCAGAGAAATTTTTGAGAAATTTGGCACTGTGACGGATGTGAGTTTAAAGCATACCCCCGACGGACTATTTCGTCGTTTTGGCTTTGTTGGATTTGAGTCGGAAGAGAGTTCTCGGAAAGCAATGGGCAAACTCAACAATTCCACCATTCAGACGTCTAAAATTGTGGTGGAGCAGTGCAAACCTTTCACTCCTGACTCCAAACCAAAGCCGTGGAGTAAAACTTCAAAGGTAAAAGGGTATGTTTATAACTAATTTATGTCTTATTAACAAACACATAACCTACCAATTTTATTTTTGTAGTAAAAACATGGAAATTCACGGAGATGAGTCCATTGCTACCGAAAATAAATGTATTATTACCACAAAATAATCTATCTTTGACCAATTTTGTGTATTTCAGACAATATCGAGTGCAAGACAGAGTTTAAAACTGAAGAACAATCTAAAATAGACGAATTTGTTGCTAATTACAAAGGTATTTACAGCTTTGTTTGCTTTTTTCAAATATTTTTTCAAGGTGACAAAAAACTAGCTCTCATCTTCCGCGGTCTTCCAGCCACTTTAAAACAGAAGAACTTTACTGAGTGGCTAAGTCCTGTGCGGACAAAATCCATTGAGCTTCTAAGAGAAAAAGAAGAAACCATTGGCGTTGTTGGCTTCAACCGACCACCAGATGTTAGGAGAGCTTTGCAGAAAAATGACCAGTTTTTGGGAGGATACAAGGCATATTTGTGGACCAATAAGTCCCTTGACTTGTCCTATAAATATTCAGTTCTTTAGATAAAAGTGACTAAATTTGATACGGCAGCTCCTGTAAAAAATTCTAGCGAAATTGACCAAAAAAGTGAGGAAGAAAAGAAAGCCATACTGGAGACAATATCCAGAACTGGACGTCTGTTTTTGAGGAATCTAGCCTACGTCTGCACTGATGACCATCTCAGCGATTTATTTGAAAAGTATGGAGAGCTAGAAGATCTTCAGTGTATTGTAGAGAAGAGCACAGGCAAATGCAAGGGCTTCGCCATTGTTTCATTTGCATCGAAGGAAAAAGCTTTGGAAGCGTACAACGATCTGGATGGAACTATTTTTATGGTTTGGTTTATAGCTCCTAATTAAAGGGAGGTGATATTCTCTTCAACCTAGGAGTCTGGTGCCTCTTTACATTTTACCTTACTTCCAGTACATAACATCAAGTCTTAAATGTTTACCAGAAATTAGAGTAAACACGGGCAATTTAAAAAAAATTGGCGACAATTTTTAGGGTAGAATGCTGCACATACTAGCTGGTCAGGAAAAACCAGAAGAGAAAGAGCCCAACTTAGTGAAACTAGGTCAACGCAAAGGACTGTCTCAATTCCAAAACGACAAACTCAGCCAAGAAAAGGCTGCAGCTTCCACCGGCAAATCGCACACGTGGAACCCTCTTTTTATGGGTGCCAATGCTGCTGCAGAGGCTTTGGCTGCTAGAATGGACGTGGACAAGTACGATTTAGTGGCTGAGGAAGGCACTAATAGGTAAAATAGTAAATAAATATATATTTTTGTTTAGAAAACCTTTTTATTTCCAGTGCTGGCGTTCGAATAGCCATGGCAGAAACTAAATTGGTCAAGGAAACGCGAGACTTTTTGCTGGCCAACAACATTTGTTTGGAAGAAATTTTCACTGGCAAACGTTCAACCACTACTATCATTGTCAAAAACTTAATTTGTGCAGCTGATATGGAGGAGGAACTGAGGAGGAAATTCGGCAAATTTGGAGAGATCAAAAAACTGGTTGTACCATCAAGTTTGTAATTTTTAATTGCAACGTTGACCCCACGAATCTATTGAAATTCTCCCACATAGTGTAGAAAAGCCTTTCTATAAAATTAAAAGGGAGGAAAAACATGTCCAGGGTGGATGACAGTCTGTCACGCTATAAATTATAAACATTACTTTTTTTCCAGGTGGTGGTCTTTGCGCTATAGTTGAGATGGCTAGCAAAACAATAGCTAAAAAGGCTTTTGAAGCACTTGCTTATACCAGTCTGAAAAAAGGAGAACAACCACTGTATTTGGAATGGGCTCCTGTGACTGATAAAACTCTACAAAAAGTTAAGTTAGAGGTGAAAGAAGAGGTTGAACAAACAAAAGAAGAGGATAAGGAGAAAAAACCCACAAAACTGTTAGTTAGAAATGTGCCCTTCCAGATGTCTCTGGAAGAATTGACTCAACTTTTCTCCGCTTTTGGTGAACTCAAAGATATTAGATTACCTAGAAAGGTAGATCAAAATTTTATTATACCTTTATGCATGTTGGACATAAAATTTAGGTAGGAGGAGGAGGCCACAAAGGCTTTTGCTTTGTTGATTTTGCTTCTGGAGCAGATGCTAGACGAGCTTACGACTCTTTGATGCTTTCCACACATTTGTATGGCAGGAGATTAGTGTTGGAATGGGCTAAACAAGAGGAAACAATTGATGAACTCAGGGCTAAGTCAGCCAGTAAGAGGAGGTATAAATTGTTTTCGGTAGAGTATAGGCTCATATTTTGATATTTTAGTCACAAAGATGGCAAATCAAAAGGCTCAAAGAAGCAACTACGAGAAGCTATTGGCAATAGTAATAATGACTCAGACTGACGTTTTTCAATAAGCGAAGATATTTCTAAGTAGCTTTCTTCAGTATCAATTTGTTAAGTTTGTTATGGTTAAAACATCTTTTTAAGAAGAATTTAATAAAATATTAGTAAAAATTATCTATAATCTTCCCGGATAGAAAGAAATCTAATTTGGATGGTCCGGATGGCTTCAATAAATAATGGAGAAACTTACACAAGAAGCCCTGGTTTTTTTTCAAAACAAAATTTTGTGGCGGTAGCACGATGGTATGGTATGGGCAGCATTAGGGCTCTTTGGCAAGCTGCACATCGTTTTCACTTCATCAAGAGCGCTGATGGCGTTCAGGTTAGTATTGTTTCGTTGATTTTATTATACTTAAAGAAAAATTACGGCATTCTGCAGATGCTTTACGCCAACTTGCTGCCTTTCGTTCGTAAGTTTCACCAAATACCAGTTGTATGCCAGCAGGACAACGCGTCAAGTCACAAAAGCCGAGAAATAACACGGTAGTTAAGCCTCAAAGGGGATCAATGTTTTGATATGGCCAACCTGCTCCATTGACCTAAATCCGATGGATAATTTCTGAGGAACCATTGTGCGCCGTACTCCACTCCCATCCTTTCCGGTCTGAAGTACAAAGGCCAGAGAAGTATATGAAGTTTCGTAAAAAAAACTCTATGCAGTTTCTAATTGTTTTTCTGTGTTTTGCAATGCATAACTATCTCAACAAATCAAATTTATTTACCAAAGATTTTTTCTGTAAATAAAAGGATGCATAAAATTCTGTTCACTATTCACATGTTAGTTTATTTATTGGTGTTGTTGATTGAAAGTTCTGCATCACCACCAGCCTTCTGTCTTATGTTAAACTCATTGTTGTTGAATGGTGATGGTTTATGATGTAAGCCATGACCTTCTGGGCTGCCATATCCGTGAGGTAAAAGATTGTGTTCATTGGATTCACGCGGTGGTGGTGGTGGTGGTGGTGTGTGAGGTGGACGCTCATGGCTTCTATGTTCACATAGACCTTGACTACAATCAGAGCCTTCATTACTTGCTCCATGTGTATGGTCCACAGATGGTTCTATTGGTCTTTCATCTTCGTTTGAAGATGATTTTATTGGTTCTTCATGTTCATCTTGGCCATCATTATTGCTTTCTTCAAAATTTGGCTCATTACTGTCTTCATTTACTTCTTCCAAGGAAGGTGGATTTTCTTTATCGGATTGCTCTTCCAAGTTATCCTCAAGAGCATCCGGTGCATCATCCTTCTCTTCATCTTCATGCTCATCTTCGCGTTTTACTCGGATCTTATCGAGAGGTGAAGCAGCAATCACTATTATTAATTGCATTGACTTTTTAACTTAAATTACTTATTAAAACCTACAGTTGAAGAGCACAACCAAAAGTACGAAACGAATTAATAATTTAGATAACATTTTATCAGTGGATTGAAAAAACTTTGGTTAACTGGTTAGGAGCTTTAAACAACCTGCATAGCAGACAGCTCATTATTTATATAGCTAGGAATCCTAACTTAGGATAGTGCTTAATTCTTTGAATAAACCACCCACATATTTACTTTTGTTTTAGAAATTAGCAGCCTTTTCCAGGCTAGCTATGAATTCGTCTATTTACCTCGAATTTTGCTCGCATTTAGTAAAATTATTTGCAAAACTGTAAAAAAAGGAGTCACCTCATTGAGATATCAAACACCCAAACGCGTAAATAAAAATTTTGGAAAAATGATAGTGCTAGTAATTGACACTTGAGCCTGCTTCAGCCACTTCAGCTTCTTGTTATGCGTTGAATCCCTTGTCTTAGGTTCTAGCTCAATATATGCAAGGGTTGAGTAACAATGATCCATCGTTTTTTCAATTGTCTTTGTCATAGCTGTTTTTGTAACTCATAGAGGCGTATGACCTACGAATGAAAAAATCATTTCTTCCCGTTTCCAACGAGTGGTTAACCGTTTATTTGTGATGAAAGAAAACACTGTGTAGACTACAATGAACACGGGTTTAAGGGCTTTGATAGTGATAAATGATCTGATAATTTATCAATTCTTACTCATTAAGATACTCATTCGGCAACAATGTTTGCCCTCCATCTTGCTGGAAGCTTTTTGATCCCCCTAGATAAGAAATAGTTCTCCTTGGAGGCAATCCAGCACTTCATTGCCTCCACAAGTTGTTCAAAACCTCACAGGCTGTTGAAAGTTGACCTATTGACATGGAAGTCAGTTGCAACTCAATTCGATGAGTATGGGGGATGTTCCAGGAGTTCCCAGCCATAGCTCAACCACTTTCAACCACTCTCGTACTGTCTTTCATGCTTGACGTTCAAGACTATGGATGTTGGAGAAAACAGATTGCTCTAGAATATTCCACAGACAGAATTTTATTACTCGAGCTTATTGTTTCATAGGGTTTCCCTCTAAGCGCTGTCCAGAAACAAACTCTCGAAAGTTAAATTTAAATTCCCGGCAAACATCACCAAATGACTCCAACCAAACGAATTTGCACACAAAACATTTTTTTATATATACACAAGAGTTATACTTTAGAAGAAGAACAAAGAAGGTAGAAACCAGTCAGAATTTTATGGATTGGAGCAAATTTATAGAGCATTGTCGACAATGATCTGATACAGGGGCAGAAAGCCGATCTTTAATGTGCTTTATTTTGCCAACGGGTTCATCTTCACCAAATCATTCAATCTCCTGCATATGATATATTTTGTTACAGCTAGTCTTTGCCTTAAGATATGACAGCAATTAGCCCCTCCAGCAATGCTCAGGATAATCCTCTTCTTTCGAACTTCCTCAACGACTTCTCCCACCAACTGCAGCTTAATCAAACCAAATTGGAGATCAGAAGATCTTCTCCAACATCTCTGAAACAACACCCTCAACCGTGGTGTGGCAACCATGAAAACAATGACCCCGACTCAGCAAAAAAAAGTGCCTACAACTATGGACTGGGAAAAGATGTTGTGGAAAAGACTCCGATGTGCAGAGTTGCAGAATTGGCTAGATACAACAAGGTAAAGGTCTTATTATTATGGGTCAACATTTATTTCGTTAGATCTCTATTTTGGTTACATTCAACCTTAAAGGATAATGTAATACTTTAGTTGAAGCACGAGTATATTCTGCTTGACGAAAGTGGGCCAGCACACAAGAAGCGTTTTACAGTCAAGCTGGTGCTGAAAGAGGGTCAAGAGTTCCAAGGAAGTGGTGCATCCATCAAAAAAGCTCAACAAGAGGCCGCTTCGGTAGCTCTCGACCAAACCACCCTGCCAATCCCTCCGGTGAGAACCAAAAAGAAGAGAGGTAAATGAAGGATATCTCAGGTCATTACCTACCATCCAACAAAAATGTTTAGATGATACCAATCCTGTAATTCTACTGCACCAAGTGGCTAGTCGTTTAAAAATTACTGTGCAATGCTACGATCAAATTGTCCAGCTACCTATACCAGCTAAGTAGGTCATTTGGTGTTTGAATAATTAGTTTAATGTTTAGTGGCTTGATAAATCACAATCCCTTTAAATGAATTATTTAAGAGCCTCACTTAACCTGCCTGCAAATTTGTCATCTCCACCTCAGTCAACTTCAATGCTGCAACACACTCATCCGCCCAAGAGTACAGGTATCCCTAACTTGTTTCCACCCCGTGCTCTCCCACCCAGCAGTGAGAAGCCACCTCTTTTCCCTTCTGTTCCACCACCAGCTTACAAATGGCCATTTGTGAGCACACCAACGGGTTGTCCACATCCTTCTATGCCTCCGTTTGCCTTTCTGCCACCCAACAATTGCAATTCTCGCGGAGTCTTCTGTCCTCCCATCAATTCCTACTACGTCGGCCAGACCAATCCGCTCAGCAGTCGGGATATTTTTGTTCAAAATAGTAACTCAAATGGACCAATTAATTTTTTGATGTCTATGCCGCCACCCAACCTTCCAAATGGAGGCTATAAGCAGTCAGATGACTTATCTGGAATGTTTCTTAACGGTTCATCGCAATCAAATTTTCTTGGCTTAAATGGTCTCAGGAATACAACTGCAATGCAGCAAACTGTTTATAAAGCAGTTGTTCGAGTGAGTGATGGTTCTGAACATGTGACTATAGACCCGAACAAGCAAATGGCGAAAAATGGTGCTGCTACTAAGGTCTTATATATATTTTTAATTCAATATATATAGATCTAAATCTAAGTCATAATTTTAGGCTCTTTTCCACCTTCGGCCTTTGCTAGAAAAGCTAGATGCTGATCTAACTACTTCAAAGGATAGCCACCAAAATGGACAAACTTCAGTAGTAGAAGCTGATTTGCACCAACGCGCTAGTCAAGAAAACTCTCCAAGAGAGCAGAACTCATTGGTTTCCAACTCTACTGATTCATTTGACGATGGCATTTCTTCTGAAGTTTCCAATACCAGCGCCAGTGACTCCTCTCTAGCAGACAAAACAGAGGCAGTAAGTCAAGTCACTCAAAAAGGAGAAAAAGAAGAGTGTGGCGACAATGCTCCTGCAGTCCAGAATGAAGAGGCCCCTAAGAAAAAGAAGAAAACCAAGTCGATAATCTCTCAAATACATGAGCGAGCTCTTAGACTCAAGATGAACGTAGAGTTTGAGGCAAGTCCTATATTATTTGTAAGTCCCACCAAAATGAGGCGACTTGAACAAGTTGTGAACGAAAAAGACGGGTAAAAATCTCAAATAGAAAATTAAAATTTTATGCCACCTAGTATTTTATATCAATGAGCAGTTTTTTGTAGATAGTAGTGGAAACAGGAGAGCCACACAACCGTAAATACGCTCTTTGCTGTAGAATAACCTCTCCCACTAGCGATGTTAGCCCGATTGTTGCTGAAGGGGAAGGAGGCAGTAAGAAAGCGGCAAAACAAGATGCTTGTCGTAAAATATTTGAAAAAATTAAAAGAATCGGTCAGTTTTTTTTGACACTGATAAAAGCTTTCATGGCTCTGCTTTAGAAAATGACCCCTTGCGTCTGGCTTCCATGATTGTAAAAAATGAAAAAAAGCAGCATTTTCCTATTGTTGCCAAAGAAAACAAACGAAAAACCATCATAAAGGTAAATCCTCTTAAAGTTTTAAGAAAATCTTTTATCAGATCTCCAAGGATTTAGACTGCTAATCTTGTTAATATATGTACTCATGACCTCTCAAAATCTAGATTTGATTTATGGCTACATTTTGAGTAGTCATACTTCAATAAGTTTTACGGATTAATTCAGTTAAAAACATTGTGCCACTGTTGCATGATGGTCAGTCAAAGAGATCCATTATTACAGTCAACCTTCGATAACCCGGCACCCCAAGGAACAAGACTTCTAGTGTCCAATTATCGATGCCTATTTTTTTGATAAAACCGCTTCTCGGGACTTTTCTTGGAGTGCTGAGTTATCGAGGGTATCGGATTAACGAGGTCCCGCATTAACGAGGGTTGTCTTTATGTATTTTGACTTTTTTTTCTAAACGTATTTATGTAGGATTTATGTAGGACAAGAAAATGGATCCAGATTATGGACATCATATTAACCCAGTCAGCCGACTGATTCAAGTAATGCAAATGCGTAATGAACCAGAGCCGGTGTTCAAACTACTGGGAGAGCAAGGTGCTAGTCGTTACAAGATCTTCATTATAGAAGTCACTTGCCTCAGCTTTCGGGAGGAAGGCACTGGCCCTAACAAAAAGCTGGCAAAGAGAGCTGCTGCTGAGGCTATGCTTTATCAAATTGGCTATGTAAAGCCGATGCCTCAGCCTGGAAAGAGTTTGTTGAAGAAGAAAGAAGGAAAAGGTAGGATTATACAATAAATTAGAGCCAAACTTGCACCAAATAACTGTCATGGGTAATGACAAAATTTCCTTGAGATAAAAAATCCCCTGCGAGCGAAATTCCCTCACACAAAAACCATGTTTCATACTTCCATACGCCGACTTTCCATCTGGTGAGAATACATAGCCCATTTTTCATCATTTTCAGATGAAATTGCCAGTCCTACCATTGATATTGGAGTGTTTGACCCCAATGACTTTATGTGCTTAGACAATAACAACACCAATGAAGAGGTAAATTTGGCAGTTTTTAGCCCGCAAAGCTTAAGCTAATTTTCGCAATAATTAAATGTAAAATGACCCAGTACTCACATCCTCTTCTTGTTGTTTTTAGAGAAAAAAAAATTAATAAAAAACTTGTGTGCAAAAAACATTTGAGAGAGTTAATCAGCGGGTTTAAGGTAATAGATGAACTTCTAAATGTTTAGCCAAAGACTTCACTTGCTGGCCCAAACATGGCAATGACTTTTGCTGAAGTATCCGCATCAATGCAAACGTTTGCCGATGTGGAAAAGTTTAACAAGCAAGACACAGTGTCGGTTGGATATGATAACAACAATTGCAAACCAAAGCTTGAACAAAATGGCTGGGGCGATCCATATGATGATTTCAAAGCAGAACTATCAGGAGAAAAATCATCCAACGGGAGTGACCTCAATGAAGATTTTCCCACTCCAGATAGTCCTGGTACCATGAGGTGCAGCAGACGTAGAGTAACATTCAGCAATGAAGTCAGCGCTTGTCCTCCACCTGGTGAGACTGTTAAAAAGGCATAAAGCAAACATTCTCGGTTTTTAGACGACTTGAACTATCCTGCAGCTTCAATTACGCCACTTAAATCAGAAGTCGTATTGGTCAACAAGATTAAAAAGAGTAAAAAGCTTTTCAGTTTTTCTAGCATTATCAACCTTTATAGAGCTAATTTTGTTTTTACTTATCATGTAGTAATAATTTGATTGCTTCAGGAGGACGAGACTCAAAAAAACCTTTATCTGGCGATGAAAAAAAAATGCTGGCTTCACTATCTCGACTATATCTTTCATTTCTGCAAGATAAACAAGCTGAGTGTGCAGAAACTGCTGCTAACATTGGTCTGAACTGTTCTAATAAATTATGTAAACAAAACTTTCTACATAACTTTATTTGCAGTAACAAGTGAAGCAGATCCTATTCCCTTGATAAAGAGTATCCAATCGGCCAAACATTTTCTTGATGTTATGTCCAAGACTCACAAGTTTACGGTAGCCTACTCTGATTTTCCAAAGGTGAAATTTTATTTATAATTGTGGAAAATCGAAAAAAAGGAGGTCTAAGATGCTTTTTATGACTTTAAGTTTAGAAAACAGAATAAGTTTAGAAAATTTGATGGAGTAAATGAGTAATTTGTTGGGCAATTTTAATCTGAATACCACATGTAGCAACTAAGCTATTAAATTACAGAACTCAGCCGATGAAAAATGCTTTTCTTTGGTCACCCTAGGATTGGATAAGCCAATTGTATGTTTTAAAACTCTTGAACAACTCTAAAAAAAGCTCTGAACTGGTTAAGGTAAGCCCAGGTACTGGTGTCAGCGAGGAAGAGGCTCACAACGATGCAGCCTGCAATGCAATAAAAAGTCTTGCTCAAATTGATGCTAGTTAGAAAAGGAATCACTTTAGATTAGTTCCCCTTCTAATCGCCCTAGAATTGATGTTAATGATCCAACGCAAGCAATTTCAACAACAATAGCCTTGTAGTGAATATAAAAATACTAATTTTGTCTAAGCCTAAAGCCTATGTTTAAAAGCCTTATCAGTATTTATTGTTATAATATCATAAGGGGGACCAAGGCTAAACCAATTTTTGGCCAGAAAAATTTTATTGCGAGAAATAGTCCCGCGTAACCGGAAAACTATTTTTTCGTATTTTCTAGGTCTTAATACGCTAAAAAACATTTATTCAAGGGCGATTACGAGGGGGAAACAGTCTAAAGTATAGCCTTAGAAAATATATGATTAAAAATATTTGACTTTACTAAGGCCTACTAGCTTTTTGATGCACACGATCTTTTTTGCTTATCCTTGAAAAGTAGACTACTACTACTTAGGTGATTTGCATTGGTAGTGCCAAATATTTCTGCAGTATGTTATTCTTTATCTTAATCTGCCATTTGTAGTTGTTTCTCCAGTGCTTTTTGGTATAATTTCAAAGCGGCTTTTAAAATAGACAAAGGCACTTGTCTTCTTTTTCTTCAATTTGTGCATATTCAATCACCTAACATTGCTTTGACTAACTGTGGTATGTCTATTTTGTTTGTGATCATTTCCCTCTTCCAGAAGCCATTCTCTACCACTCTTTATCCTAACAAAGGTGACTTGTCTTCTCATTGTTTTTTCTTTTCCTAGTTCTAGCAGCCAATGTTTTGTAGTTGGGTTGTCCGGAAAGTCAATAGGTTGAGTAAAATTTAATACACCAGGTAAACGCTCATTTTTTGCTCTTTCAAATTAGATATAAAATATCTACTGTATTTCTTGTAATAAGCCCCCCCCTTGATTCAAATTTGTTTTTTTTTTACCTACTTTTTCCGGACAAGTCTGAGGCAAATCACCACGCGAATTGTAGCTAAAAGAGTAAGCTACAATTTAACTGGTAGCTTGCCTAAGACTTGTCTAGGAAAAGTAAGTCAAAATTTTGAATTAGGGGGGGGGGGTCGATTATAACAAGAAATACGGTAATTTCATAAAAAAAGACTTTGCGGCCTGCCTACTATCTGCCTAAAATACGGTTATAAGTTGAGTGGTATTGTATTCTTTCAAAACTATCAACATTAGCACTCGAGCAATTTGAACATCGTTAGTTTTATAATACACTTAAATTTTTGCTAATCTGTCTTTTTTATACCTGAAAGTTATTTCTTGAAAATGCTTAAGACAGAATGCCAAGATTTCGGGCGCTTTTTCAATATTACTTTTAGAATTATTTCCGTTTTCTGTGATATTTTTACAATTCAGACCTTTTTATACTATTCTAAGTCTTTCAATCGGTTACATATGTTACCAAACAAAAAAGATAGAGATAGATTTAAAGGCGATTGCCAAAGTTCAATCAGCACAGTGACCAAAATTTAGCATTCTGTAATTTGGGTATTTGCAAAAAAAGTAAATTTTGAATATGAAATTGCAATTTCAGTTTTAAATATCCTTTATTGATCCAATTCATCAGCCAAATGCATGATGCTTTCTACCTATAAGCGGAGCGAAACTAGCAGGAACAAGCCAAACCCATATTCTCTAATCTTATTAGTCATTTCTGAGGCAATTTACGTTGTATCCTTTAAATTCCAAGCTAACCTTTTTTTTTAACCCATATTGGCTATTATAGTAAGACATAGTTTGTAGTAAACAAAAAAATAAATAATTCATGCTATCAAACATTCATTTTTTAAAGTACATAGTGCCGAGCCTCAGGCTCGATCAGTGCTTGCATTAACATGACCAATTGGCCGAAGAAATGGATGTTAAGCATTACAAAAAGAAAACGGCTATTTGAGCATTCAATCTCTAGTTTAAATTTGCTGACAGGTACATATTCTATTAAAACTCTACTTATTTAACCTTTATATGCCTACTTAATCCTCAAAATCCAATCTACCCGTTCTCCAAAAAAGCATCTGTCAAGCTAGTCTTATTTTATTTCAATATTAGATTAAATCAATGTTTTTACCATGCAAAATCATTTTAGAACGCTATTTTCTACTCTTTATTATTCTTGTCGTGAATCTACCAATAAAAATCGTTGAGAACAGGATGGTACATGTGCGATGGGTATTGCACATGGTAGCGGCTGACGTTATACTCTCTAAAACACTTCTGAAAATAGACAAAAGCTAGCTAACATACGCATTGGAGTAGGGTCGAGCATATTGTCGACGAGATTGTGGCACCTTGTACAAAAACTTTACATCGTTGGACTAGAAGCGTCTTTTAATTTGCTGAGCTTATTATATGCCAAGAACCTACCAAATAGTAGTCTCGGTTGTAGCCCCAATTGAGCGGGTAGGTAGAGTAAGGCATATCCACTTCTTGGGGTTGGTAGCGCTGCATACTGGGAATATGCAAGGAGGCAAATGATGGCACAGAGAAACTCTGAGCCAGCTGACCAAATATTTTTTGTTATCTTTTGTAGCATTTGGAGTAATCAAAATAATACTACCGGTGGCAAAGAGTCCACCAGTGAGCTTGAGCCGAGACTGATGGACGATTGAAAACTGCTAGCGGTGTGACCACCACAGCCTTTGGTGCACACATGAGAAGAGTCAATCTATTAAAAATAAAAAAGTATTTGCATTTTTTGATGTGTTTACTCAGATTTTTGTATGCAATCACCATCAAAGAATGACCAGTCCGATTTTTAAAGCTGCATTACGGAAAAGCTATCTCTTTTTAGATTTTTATACAGGAAGTGTTGAAAACTTTAACTTTTACAAGTACCTAATTGCTTCATTACAAAAAAACCTAAATCTTCAAATTAATTTTCGTTTTAGGCTAAAACATGGAACAGACACCCCAACTCTAGAAAAGCACCCAGTCTGTTCTAGAGTCGACTTGGGTCGTTATTATTTTTTCAATAAGCAAAAAGAGGTCAGGAATCCGAATCTGAAAACAGAATTTGGGTTCTGCTCTGAAGTTTACTGGGGTTGTTCAAAGTTGCTCATCGTCTTATTGAAACCCCCCTGTACAATTTTTACAAACTTACCTGTGGACAAGTGCAAATTCGATAGTTGCTCATTGTTAATGTTAATTCTAAAAATTTGCCATTGAATAAAAAGCAATTGACGAGAGTGCTATAAAAAACTACAGAATTGTGAAATATATTGAGAGCTTATAAAAATAAAATTTGCCGCTTCAAATATCGTTCAAACAAGGCAACAATGATTATACTGGATATTTGAGATTGATAGACCCATTTTGTGAACAAATTCCATTATCAAAGTGGTACTTTCAGCCAAGTCCGACATTGCCTTAGTAAACGCACTATATGGCCAAGATGGCAAGGATTTAAAATTCTGGCACTCTTCGCTGACTTTGCTGTCGCCCTCTTGCTATGATCTTTGGTAATCTTTTCTTTTATTCTGACTTCCAGCTTTCGGTTGTAAAAACAGACATTCTCTTATTTCTGTGGCTGTGACCTTAGTTTCCAAAAAAAAAAAATCAGACGGACCTCTTCGTGTTTTCCTTCAGTGGATAGTGCGAGGCAGACGTGACCCTTACTAGAAGAGAGATCCGTATTCTCTGAGCGCTTTTAACGGCGGTAAAGATCAACAACACCCATTTTCTAGTAACTATTGTTCAGGCAGAGCCAACCTTCACATTGTGTGTTAAAATCAAATAATAGCTAAAATATATTTTTTTTGAATGCTGAATATTTAAAAAAAACTATTTTTTATTCGGATTAAATTCGAAAGTAGACCTAGAATTTGCCGATTTTACATGATGTACCAAAAAATGAAAATAAACAAGACAATATGATAACGTAATAATAAAATTAAGAGAATTTCCAAGCTTGATCTAAAACATTGTTGATGCAGACTTTCGCCTTCATCAAACTTTTGTTTTTGAAGAACAGGTGTTAGGCATGCTGCCCACGTCCATTGATTACGAGAATAAAGGTTAAACAAAAAAAAGAATGCTTGAAATGAAAGTTCGACAATCACTGCAAAGAAAAAATCGATATGTTTATGCCATGTAAAGGAAAGATGAGTGGGAGCAGAAAGATGCCATAACATTCCGCACTTACTATCTCCAGATAAGAATTGAGCTGGACTGGCTTTTGCTGGCTTCTTTTTAGTTTCTGGAATAACTATCACAAGCTTCTGGTTTTCTTCTACACGATCTGACTTTTCCACTCTATTTTCTTTTTCTTCAGCATGTTCAACACCTAACTCTGGATCTGCTACTTATTCTTTGCCTACTGTATTATGTATGCAGTGTGGAAAAAAGACACTTTTGTGAAGTTCAAGCAAAAAAGATTTCAATACATTAAAAAAATGATGTTCCAACTTGTTGTTGAAAAGAAGCTTCTTTTGTGGCAAATCAACCAGTACTCAATATTGCCTCTTTATTTTTGAAGAAAATGGAAAAAAAAAATGAGAAAAAGCAATGGAGATTTTTGAATAGTCCACTCCTTGCTAGTGCTTTATCATAAAGCCTTTATGATCAATATATTGTATATGCTAAGGAAATATTCTTTCTTTCTCTAAATTGTTAAAAAATCACTCTTATTGCCACGCTTTTTTTGCAAGAGGAGAACAAGACTGCTTGCCGCTGCGCATGAAACCTAGAGAGCTAGAGCCATTTAGGAACAACTGAGCAAACAGCTACCCATACACCAAATCAGGTTAACATTTGTAAACAAGTTTAATACATAATCTTAAGGCAGGACCTCCTCATTTTGTATCTCTAGCTTTTCTCCCAATCGTGAAATTTTTACCTTAAGTTTTAAAAATATTTTGAATCTCTTTTCTCTGAATTACCGCTTCACCTGGCTCTAAAATGAACTAAGAAATAGCCGACATATGAGTTAGGTTTGAATATTAATATAATTAATATAACAGCATATTTTTTTAGATAAGAATATCTGAGTTTTATTAAGGACTTTTGTGAAGTTCAAGCAAAACAGATTTCCATACATTAAAAATTATGTTCCAACTTGCTGATGAAAAGACTCATTGAAAAAAAATTCACAAACAAGATTAAACACTGCTTGACTAAATAGTTTCAGACTCTAAATAGAATGTCTATAGGTCACAGGAAAGATATTCAAGGACTTAGAGCCTTTGCCATTACTGCAGTTTTCTTTTATCATATTTTCTATTCAGGTGTACCTAATGCTTTCCTTGGTGTGGATATGTGAGCTAATAAATTATTAAGTTGCTAATATAAAATAACTTTTTTAGGTTTTTTATCATTTCTGGCTTCCTTATAACTTCTATTTTGAAAGAAAAATATAGTGAAAACACCTACTGGACAACCTTTAAAGCCTTTTATTTTGGCCGCTTTCGCAGAATTGTTCCATTGGCAATCACAGTTCTTTTGATCAACTTTCTTGCTGTTTTTCTTATCCATCCAACCTTAAAAACATGGGCTGTTGAGCTGTCTAAAGAGGTTATTTTAGCAGCAGCCTTTACAGCTAATCTAGTCCATTTGTTATTTGAGCCAGATTTTTTTAGCGAGGTTATATTTTTATTTATTTACTTTTGAAAACTTTACCCAGACAACCTATAGCAACTAAGTTTTTGTTTTTAGAAGCAATGGCCAATATTTTTAATCCATTATTGGTCATTGGCTGCGGAGATGCAGTTTTACATAATAGCACCTTTATTGATTTCATTTATTGTGAGGTGCAAAAAAGTATTCATCTCACTTGCCATAACATGTGTTGTCTTCTTTTCTTCGCTGATTTGGTACAGCAAGACTGAATATTTTGCAGCGTATTGCTGGACACATTTAAGGTTTTAAACTACTAATTATCCGTTTGTCTATAAAAAAACCTCATTTCAGATTATGGCAATTCATGATGGGTACTCTAACTTATATATGTATCCTATGTTTGAAGAAAAAAAGGAAATTGAACGCAATGTTGCTGACGCAAAATACTTTGCCTACTCATTCATGCTGCGATACAAAAAGTAACAAAACAGTTTTTTTTTCATTTTTATTAATTTTTATTTAGAAGTACTGATTGTGTCTAACTTGCTAAGCATTTGCTTGTTGGTGGTTATCCTAAATCCAGCCAACTTTTTTTTGACCAAATTTTTGCTATATGAAAATCTAAGCCTAACACTGTCTGTCTTCTTCACAAGCTCAATAATTGTGCTCAACTCTTTTGTGAATGAGGACGAGCAAGATAGGCTGCTGCTCAGCCAGCGATTCCTGGTTGCCATCGGAGACTTGTCTTATCCTATCTACTTAGTGCATTACCCAATTATTTCTCATTATAAGCTCCTTTTCGAAATTAAAGACAACAGCTTTGGATTAAAAGGTAAATAAAATTTTTTAGGGAAAAATGTGGTGATAACTAAAGATTTTTTAGATATCCTCTTTCTTATGTTAGCAAGTATTGTGTTGGCCAAAATTTTAGATAAGTTTGTGGATTACTATTTTAGGCAAATTTCAACCTGGTCTAATCTTTTATTAGTTCTTTTAACACTGTATTTTTCTTTGTCTATAATGCTCATTTTTATGTTTCTTTCAGAAAATAAACAGATGCTATAAATGGTGGTGTTTTCACAAAAAATTAGTTAATAATTTAGTGAAGATGAGATCTTAAATACACAAAGCATAGAAACTCTCGAGATTGCATTCATAATGCTAAATATGTTCTCGGTCAATCTGCATCCTCGACAATTCCTTTAAATCGACATTAGCAAATTAAATTTGACCAGATAATTAACGGAAAATATCTATAGTTGTAAATCTGCTTCTCATAATTCAATTCTCTAACAGGCATAGGCTCCATCAACTTTGTCAACAATAAAAAAACCTCATCAGCAATAAAGAGGAATGAAGGCATCACACAATAATTCGGCAATTTTGTAACCAATCATATCTTGCTTTGGTCGTGGACTCCCCGCAACTTTTTTCTATTTTTTTTTATTATCATTATTTTTACTCTTGTTTAGCAAACGATCACTGATATATTTTTACCCTAGCCTATTATTCTTGTTTACTACTTGACACAGACTGTCCTGCAATTCACTATGTAATCTAAAACATTAGTGCAAAAGAGTACACTCTCTTCGCTAACTTTTTCAACAAAATTCCGTTCTTCTTTACTAACTTGAAACTTTTTGACACTTTCTACTACACTTTTTTGATAATTAACAAAAAAATATTTTACTTCATAGGGTTAAATATGAGCAAATTTATAAGCTGAAAAACTTTTTAGACAAAATATGTAAGAAATGTTGAAAAAAGTGGTTGCGATTGGTGTTTGGTGCCTTCTTGTTAGTCTACTACTCGTTTCCCCTCTCTTATTCGCTTTGCTGCATTAGCCACTTCCTATATTGATTTTTTTGTTTAAAAAGAACTCTTTTAACTTTTAATCACTTTAAAAAATTGAGTCGTGAGGAACCACGTGTGTCCTCCTTGTTTTGTCCTAGTAATAATCTATTCCTATGGTTGTTGCTGTAACCACTTAGTATAAAATTTGGCGGCGACCTGCTTGTTGTGTAGTTTATCATAATTAATTTCATCCCCACGTTCATTTAATGTTCCCCTTCCACGATTTTTTGTCTGGTTAGAAAATAAAATAAATAAATCAGGTGCTTGTGCAAGCAATATAATACAATTTCATTTAACGACAGTTATTTTTTGTCAGTTATATGAATTCAAGAAATCATTTTTTTAGATAAGTATATTGTGCTTTTGGTGACTTTTATTTCTTTGACATTTGGCATTTAAATTGGCATTATGCAGTGATCACATGACCTTTTTGTCTCTTCCTTTATTATTTTGCAGCGAGGTTCTTTGATTATAAAGAAAATATTGTTAAATATCACCTTATATTATCAAATTGGATGATATTCAAGTGTTTAGTTAGACTATTTCACTATGGACATTTCCAACATGAATCTTTCATTTGCTGGCTGTGGATTTCTTTGCATCTACCATGCTGGAGTTTGTGCAGCCATTAAGGAGTATGCTCCACAATTGGCGAGGAATAAGATTTCCGGCGCTTCCGCTGGATCTATTGCGGCAGCTGGTCTGATCTGCAACGTGTGCTTGTCAGAAGCAACCAGCACTATTCTGCAAGTTGTCTGTAAGGTAACATATAAGAGCTTGACTAAATCGAATACAAAATTTGTTTTTCGGCAAGAGCTGGTTCTCTGCAAGCCTTAAGCCCCAATTTCAACTTAATTGGTATGATAAGGCAGGGCTTAGAAAATACTCTTCCTCCAGATGCACACATTTTGTGCAATGGAAAACTGTTTATTTCGTTAACAAGAGCTAGAGACTATAAAAATGTTGTGGTGTCTGAATACAACTCGCGGGAGGAACTGATTCAGGTAGGTGGTAATCTTTTTAACATTTTAGCATAATAAAATCTGTAGGGTGCAGCAAAGAATTTTGTTGTCTGTTTAGGCAATTCTCTGCAGCTCCTTCATACCCTTCTACTGTGGTAGAACACCACCCGAATACAGAGGAGAAGCCTATTTAGATGGTGGCATCTCAGACAATCAACCGGTTAGAGATGTGAACACCATCTCTGTGTCTCCTTTCAGTGGAGAGTCAGATATTTGCCCCACAGATTTGGATAGTGCTAGGTGCAACTATCAAGCTAATAACTAATAGCTATCAACAACTTTTTCAGTTTCTTGGGTTTTAACTTCTACGGCACATCTATTCAATTCACTACCCAAAATTTGTACCGTATGCTGACTACTCTTTTCCCGCCTTCTCCTGAAATTTGCTCAAGAATTTGTAGACAAGGTTTTGAAGATACCCTCAAATTCCTTACTAAAAATGGTTATTTTTATTATTTATGCACTTTTTTCTCTCAAAACTATAGTTTTATTATAGCAATGACACCCTGTGCCAGATGCCTAACCATCCAGTCTAACGCATTGCCCCTTCCTCAATACAAGAATATTCTGAGGAAAAACAAATCGTGTGGCTTTCAAGAAGCTAACAGGCCAACCAGCCTGTCTATAAAACCAACATCTAATAAGTAATTTTTGGTTTTAAAATTACTAAAAGTTTTATGAAACTCAAAATAATTAATTTCAATCTAGAGCACGTGCAGATGAGTGTGGTACATGCTTTGAGAGAATGGAAAATGGGAGCGAGCCACTATTTACTAATATCCCTCTGCCCAAGGTGGTTCAGCAAAGTAATTGTTTAAATCTATTGTTTAAAGTGAGAACGCCTAAAAATAAGACGGAGCAAAACATTTATTAAAATTCTTGCGTTTCTCAATCAGGCACGAAATTTCTCCTAATACAGCCCTTCTACCCTTTATTTTGGAAGGGAGTAATGTTGGCTGAATTTGGTGCTAGGTATAATACAGCAGTACCAAAATATGTTATACCAATACTCTTTTGATTTCATATTTTTAACATATCTTAACCAATTCAGCTCTTGACGATGCAGCTGCAGCTGAAAACCGGCTGTTTAAGTATCTACGCTCGTTCCGCGCCTTCAGATGGACTCTGCGTTTTATGACGCCTGTCATTCTGCCCTGTGAAATCACACTTTTTGTTATAAGAACGTGAGTTATCTCAGGTTTTCCATATAACCTGGAATAGCTGCATTTTAGCTTGCGATCATGGCTTTCAAAATATTCTACCACTGACTTCTATTTGCTAAAACTGCAGAGAATGGTCGACTTTTTGCTCCACGAAATCGACTCCAAACGGTTGTTGTATGAGCCCACCCGTGTCTCATGCCAATTTGCAATCACCAACCTGGAGGATGCAGTTGTCAGCAAATACCAGTCAAAGCTAGACCTCAATGAGGTTGGCAGACCATTGGAAGCCAATGTGTTGAGTGCTAGTCAAAGGACTTTGAGTCGTCTGGCTAGTTCAACTGCACTCAATATACCCCCCGAGGTTTGAGTTTGTATAAAATATATTAAACTTTTTCGAATAAAATCTCTCCTTTTTTACGACGACTATGCCTTATCGAGTTTTTAGAGCTTATTCCAAATGGTTTCTACAAACTAAAAGTTGTATTGCAGAAAATAGAAGTGTCAGGCCATCACATCCCTACTCCAATGTGTGCATTGCCTGCCACTATGCCTGTTGAAGACGAAGATACAGTAGCTCAACTACAAGACTACAGTATGAGACATGAAGCTGTACTGGCTTTCTACTACAAAGACGAGGAGACCAACCAAGTTAAAGTGTGTGAGATCTACGATATGCAGAATCCCGACAGACCTTTCCCTTGCCATTCTACTGGTAATGGTGGTCGCAAAATATCCTGCAGACTGCCCCACACCCATATTAGTCAGATGATGGAGATTGATGAGGATGATGAAAACAAAGCAAAAACGTGTCCTCCTGATTTAATACTGAATGAAGAGCATGGAATGGAAATAGAGGCAGAGGAAAATCAGTTCCCCTTGCAAAAACTGGCTGCATCCGTGGAAGTGATGCAGGAAAAAGAAGCGGCTGAAGATTCCGGTCTGTCTTTGACAGAAGACTCATCTCATGTAAAAACCACAAAGTTAGTTGTTTAAAAAAGTTGTATAAAAATTAAAAGCTTTGCAAATGACCCCAATAAATGGTCTCTAAAACTTTTTCAGAATCTTTTATAACCAAAATATTTGCCAGATTCTGGTGATTGTGTGCAAAAACTTTAATAGGCTTTTGAACCACCAAGTTTTGAACCACTTGAAATTTTTCTCGTGTCTTTTGTCTCACAGGAGTATGCCAAGAGTTAAATATATATGAAGCACTTATAAGTTATAATCATATTTATTTTTTAGGAAACGGGATGCTGGCTGTTCCCCATTAAGACCTTCTGAACTTGACCTTTATGAATTCGATTCATCCAGTTGTCTAAAAAATAATATTAAAGAAAGGAACGACACCGATAACACTCAACCCCCAGCCACGCCCACGAATAACAACAGTCTTAGCAGTTCTCGTCGGAACACCATCAGTGGAAGCAGAAAGAGTTTACGGTCCAACAAATCCACCGGCAGTGGTGGAGCTGTAGCTTCTAAGAAAAGCAGCATGTCCAGCAAAGCAGCCGTTCACAACTCTTCCACTTCATCGGATTGTGAGGATAATGACAACGATAGTCTGTTTGTGCCAGCCAAAAGCAGTTCCCTGCTACAAAATGCTAAGGCAACGAGAAGCAAGGATGGCACCACTTCATCCTCTAATTCCAAAATTAATGCCCAAATTATCAAGAACGAAGCTGCCAAAGGATTAGGCAAAATATTGACTGGATTTAAGGAAGCCACTCAGCCAAACAGGAAGTCAAGCCACAAATGAGTAGTTAATTATGTACCTTTTGTTATTTAGTTTCTAATTTTTTTCGTAAAAAATAGATGTTTTGTTTGTTTAAAAGAACAACTAGCTAATCTGTATGTCATGCAGTTTTTTTTTTAATTGCACAATTTATTATATCTAAGTTTTTTTTTTCACTTAAAGAAAAACAAAGAGACTAGACACAAAAAGACGTGTAATGTTTTGCGTCAACACGTAAAGCAACTTTCTGATGATAGATTTCATTCGGCTTGCACTTTATTTTTTATTTGTACTATATTTATACTGAGTTAGACTTTTAATAAAAAAAAGATTACTATATTGTTAATTATTAATAGGGATGGCCTCCCGCGTCCCTCGCTCCCGCACATAAACAATAAATAAGAAAACAAATATAATTTAGAGAAGACTTATCTGTGAGATAAGTTCAAGCAATACTTTTGCATTTAGAAGCTTTAGGTCAAAGGTGCATGCACAGACTTACTTACCCGACTAGCAATGCTTTTATAATATATGCATTCAGAAGCTATAAGTTAGAGATGCAACAAAACTTTTACCCTAGAGATGAACCCAAACCATACTCTAGATTATATATGGGCGTTTAGAAGCTATAGGTTAGATTGCATGGTTTCTCTATTAGCAGCTTTTACAAACTGCAAATATAAGCACGACAATTTTTCTTAAAATCCTAGCTTCTTGCTGGTATGGCTGTTCTTTATCAGAACTCTAAAAAACCGGTCAAAAGATGTCTTTATACAGCTCCGCCCTTATATAGAGAGCGTCTCTTTTCTCGAGTTTTTTTTTTTTTGATTGATGGTGGGGCCAACTAAAAAGGTGTCGTTATGAAGTAAATCGACTGTAATTAGCATTTTACCCCTATTTTCTTGGTGATTCCATTGCATAAAATTAGTAAAATTTTGAAGCATTTAAAACATCCTAAAAGTGCTTAAAATTGCCGTTTAAAAGTTTTCATATAAAAATTTTTGTTTTTAAAGTTGTTTACTAATTTATCGCCTAGTTGTTTTGAAGGTTTTGCCTCTTCTCCCCTCCTTTGCCCATTCTCTGAATCTTTTTGTAGCAGGGAAAGAAAGGGACGGAAGTGGTAGTGCAAGATGCAGTGAAGAAGAGAGATGATTGTTTTTGCAATAGTCTTAGACTACTTATTTCATAATATTTATAGAGTCTGGCTTTTTTTTGCTTTTTAGCTTGAGGAATAAGGCAATATGTTTGATGTACTACCTTTTCAACACCTTTTACATATTTATATAGACTTTATACTCGTCTCAAATGTTGAAAAAACTACTTAGTAATTCATTTTGCAACTAAACTTGCGCCAATTTGTTCGGTTAAAGCCACGTCTTACTGACTGCAAGAAAAACAAACTAGGTACACTCACATAACGCCACAAACTCAAAATTTTTATGTTTTTAAAAATATGTTTGTCTACTTTTTCTCCACTAACCTTCAAATATACAATAATTTGCAAACAGCTTAAATCAAAATAAGTTTTAGCTGAATGGATCCCACATCATCAGTTCATCTAAATAATGCCTCGCATTCTACTGATAACCACCAACAGGAGTGTAGCTCTTGTGAAACCTTTGTAGCGGATCACAAGCATCCTCTCATCAAAATTCCCTCGGCTAATTTGCTGGCTGCCACTGCTCAAGCCGTATCTCACTCAAAATCTAAGCACCCATTGACTCCAGATGTGCAGCATCATGCCAACCTATTGCCCAAGTCTAGTCTTCCATTGGTAGCTTCGACACCGAATATAACTGCCTCGATGTCGACAGCCCAGATGGAGAGTGAGTCTAATGATACCACCCCTACCACTACCACAGAAGATCCCACTTGTCATATCTCTTTTCAAAATTTGTTGAAGGAGAAGGGACTGAGAACCACTATAACTAATAGGACGCCTAGAGACTTTTTTTTCATTAAAGTGCTTGGTGAAGGATCTTTTTCCACGGTGGGTTCTCTATTTTGTTTTTGGCTTTAATATTGTCTAAAGTGTTGATTTCAGGTGTATTTTGCCAAGGAAGTAGATACTGGAGACGATTATGCTATTAAAGTTCTGCAAAAAAGTGAAATACGAAGAGAAAAGAAGGTGACTTTAGTCTGTGCAATGTTTAGGGTATCATTTATTGGCTGGGTATCGACTAAAAACTGTTCTCATATACAGCGTCAGTTCTCCTTAATTTTTTTCTGAACCAACCAAATCATAATGTTTTTCTCCTTTTGTCCATTCTTGATTCACCCAAAACATTGAGCGTCAAATTATTTTCTTTAAAAAAAAGTTTTATGTAATCCGAATAAGAAAAACAAAGCATCTGTATAATAAACAAAAATATTAAGGTGAGATATGTGCTTCGAGAAAAAGATGTAATGGCAGCATTGACCTATGCTTACGGTGGACATCCTTTTGTGGTAAAACTCTACTGCACTTTCCAAGACCGCGAGAGACTCTGTAAGATCGCGTATAAGGGGTGTTTAAAGATAACCCTTAGATAAATCTTAGTTTACAAATAAATTGTAAACATTCCAAAAACAAATCAATCAAGTATCTTTGACCATCCTGTAGTTATACTTCTGAGACGGAAGGAATCAGGGGGAGACTAAACAAACTCATAAATTTATTCCAGATTTTGCCATAACTTATGCCAAACATGGAGAGCTGCTAGACTGGCTGCAACGTCTAGGCAGTTTTGATGAAGAAGTTAGCCTGTTTTATGCGTCCGAAATACTTTCTGCTCTAGAGTTCTTGCACGTGAAGTGCAAGGTTATTCACAGAGACTTGAAGCCGGAGAATATATTGGTGGGTGCTGACTGGCATATCATGTTGTCCGACTTCGGCACTTCCAAAGTAATTTGTGGAGCTGATGGCCAAGAAATGGAAGAGGAAGGTAACATATGGTTTATATATGAGAGTTTAGAAAACACAGTAAACAGCATCGCAGAATATTTTTTCTGCTCTGAGAAATAGGTCCTCAAAGTCAGAGCATGTCCTCTTATTAGAGAAAATAAGGTATTTGAAACTCTCTGATTTCAGAACCTGAATTGAATACACAAGGAGATTTTACTGCCTCAGCCACGAAACCAGTAAAAAGTAGTAGTCGTAGTTCATTTGTGGGCACTGCACAATACATTAGTCCAGAAGTCTTGAAGTCAGAAAGCGTAGGCCCTGAATGCAAGTTTTTGAAGAGCTACTAATTTCAAATTTTTATAAAGGTTTTAGGTGATTACTGGGCGTTAGGTGCAATCATATTTCAAATGATCTCAGGCCAACCTCCCTTCAGAGCCATGAATGAGTATCAAATACTGAAAAAGATTCTTGGACTAGACTTCCAATTCCCAGACGGTTTTCCAGAGACACCAAGAGATCTGGTCACGAGACTGTTGGTTTACAAACCTATTGAAAGGTTAGGCTCTAATCAGACTGGTGGAATTGAAGCTTTGAGAAGACACAGCTATTTCAAGGTAAAACTGGCAACAATTCCATATGTAGATTTAAGGGTTTTAAACGTTGGAAGCATCTAGCAAGAACCTTTCTCAAAGATACTCATTACTCATAGCCAAAACTAAATTTTTAGGATATTAGCTGGGAAAAATTGCCGAGCAGAACACCTCCCGAGCTCAAACCTTTTTTGCCAGCTAGCAGTGGAGAGCCAGCCTTTTATAGCGACTACCGCTATCCCGAAAATCTTGAGCCCGGGCTAAATGAAGCCGCCCTCACCAGACTAATGGGTCTTGGAAATTCAAACTTTGGTGAATTTGAGTATTCAAATGATGCCGACTCTTTTAACCTCGATTCTTCCTCTTCTTCTGAGCTCAATTTAATGCCTTCACCCGCCACCCATGACCAGCAATCACTGGACAAGCAACGAAGCAGAGCTGACAAATTAGAACAACAAAGGCGGAATCACAAATTCCACCGATTTGTTGACGACCAATTGATTCTAAAGGCTGGTTTAATTGACAAAAAGAAAGGCTTATTTGCGAGGAGAAGGATGTTCCTGATGACTGAGGAACCCAGACTGTTCTATGTGGATCCAGTTAACATGGAGTTGAGAGGAGAAGTGCCTTTTTCTTCTGATATGAGAACTGAGGCTAAAAACTTTAGGACTTTCTTCGTTCATACAGTAAGTCTTTTTCTTACAACCTGACATAAGTACTACTAAACTTGGTCGTCTATCAAATGAAAGAAAAAGCCAACTTTTTTCTTAGAAATGGACATGTATCCACAAAAGAATCGAGTCTCAAAGAAATAAATCATTTCTTTGGGTGTGTAAACAAAAACATTACCTGCTTTCTTCTTTCTATTAATTTTAGAAATTGTTTTAGCCAAATCGGACCTACTACCTGTTTGATCCAGAGAGACACGCCAAAGACTGGTGCGATGCAATTGACTTTGTTAGAGACAATTACTTTAAGAATTCCCATAATTCTATAACGGTAAGTTACTAGGTTGAACTTCACCAAACCGTATCTCCCAAAGCCATCTAAAACTATGTTTTTTTTTCGTCTTCTAAGGCGTAAACCCTGCAGAAAAAAAACATGAGTGGTATTGGGAGGACACGATGTAAGAGAATTCGACCAATTACTATTTCAATTAAAAATTTAAATTTTTTTTTAAGAAACAAGAACCTGAAAGTATAGTCTCAGTAAACAAGAAACATTTGTGTAAAAGTGAACAGAAGAAAGCAGGAAAAGAAGGCAAGAAAAACAAATAGAGGTTACTAACTTCTCAAGATTGTAATTGTGCAAAATGTTGGTAAATATTCATCTTTCACAACATATAATGATCCTCTTAATCTGATTCTGTTCTCTTCCTTCACTTAAAACTATTAAAAAACAATCTGGAGCCCTACTTAAGTATACTACCTAGTATTTTTTTAAGCAGTGCTATAGTAATTTCTTATCAAGATTTTACATATCTGACTAGTTTTTTTTTTAGAAATCTGGAAGCAACACTCGTTTTTATATTTTCACCTTATTTTTTATTTTATTTTCCATGTCATACTTAAGTAGTGCTTCATTTGAAACTTTTCTCGTGTGAAATGACGTTAATAACTCGCGTGATCTACTGATTTAATCAATTTAAACCATGTGATTCAATTGATATTATTGTAAAAAACTTTTTAAATTTTTTATATAAAAGTTGTGTATGATTGGAAAAGAAGTTAAATTTAAACTATTAGGTTGGCGGATAAGTTTTCTGACTGATATTAAACTGATATTTGGATAGCCACTCTCCATAGAACTTATGGTTCCACTTCTCGTCGCACGTCACAACATTGTCAAAAAAGGAACGTCTGGCAAGCTCTGTCTATCAATCTGGTCGCAATTTCCACGCGTTCCTCTTTTGCGATGTGACCCAGCTCAAACTCGAATTTGAGTAGTTCGCGAAGTAGTTCAACTAAGCCGTTGAGCAAAGCGTAAGCTGATGGAAAAAAAAGATGACCGAACTTTTGGAATAAGTTGATATTGGTAAAGAAAAAGAAAATCGTATGAATGATAATGGCGTGTTTATGGTGTGCTATTTATTAGGTAGGTATCTGTTTAATTGAATGTATAAATAAATCTTTGACTTTATTAAAAGTAATGAATTGAGACAATTCAGAATAAAAAATCTTCTTCAAAATAAAGATAAATAAATAGCAACTCTACTTTATTATACCACTCCAAAAAAAATTTATACGCTTCTTAATCTCTTGAAAATGATGTAAAAATGCTTCTAAATGGTCAATGTATCTAGAAAACCAAGTACTTTTT
>BBSZ01007505.1:0-14101 GCA_000981365.1 Subanguina moxae | reverse complement strand
TCTGTGGGGAATCCTCGTGCGCGATGTCTACGCGAATGGTCGGCAGTTTAACCACTTGGAGGATCTCAAGAAAGTGATTGGTTCGATTTAATGAACCCAAAGGTGAAAACGCGTCGATTTTCCCTCTTTCAATGTCAGTCAGCTTCTTTTGCTTGCCCATGATCTGAGAGAAACAGAATAGTGCAAAAAAAACGAAAAAAACAAGCGAAAATCGCGAGTAACAATAAGTGGTGCTAAAGTTTTGCACCAGTGAATTTTCATATTTGGCCAAAAAAAAATTTTCCTTGTAAGGCAACGAGTTTTTTTTTTCAACAAAATGCATTTTTTTGCTCTTTCGCATGTTTTTGTAAAAAAAAAGAGAGAATTAGTCTAATAAATTGTGGCCATACAGCGAAAAAAGGGGGTGGTGCTAAAGTATTGCACCGCACTGTATTTTTGTCTAGTGCTATCCGATTTATTTACAATTAAATGCATTTTCTTTATTTGCAAGCTGATGGCATAGAAATAAGATATTATCATCGCTTGTTTTTCTACCAGTCTACTTTCACATTCATACACAACTGACAATTCTTACTGACTCTTGTCTTTGTGGCTTCTCTTCTTGCGGCCATGTCCGGCAGAAGCATGCTCATTAGCACCTCTCTTTTTGCGCCCTTGCCCTGCACCTGCATGTGCGGCATTTCTTTCCGCTCGCTTATGATCCGCATTCATTTGGACATCCAATTCCTCTTGCCCAGCTAATTCAGTCTCAATGTTTTCTGTAAATAGTGATCTCTTAATTTTAAATTTTTTTTTTCTTGGCTGCTTAAATATCATAAACAGCTTGTTAATAGTGCTTTGGAGTTAACTTGGTGACAGTATAGTTGACCCAAAAGTGGGCAACGAAACACTTTGCATGACTAAACACATAATTATAAAATGGTGTTAGAAGGTTTTTATTGCTAAGATATGACTTTGACCACCATAAAAAAATCGGCATACTAAGTTTTAGATTATGAGTAATAATAATAAAGTGACAATTTTGTTATGACAACTTACTCTGGTTTTTATCAGCATAAGTGCTCACGACCAAGAAGACGGAGAGCAAAAGGGCAATAATTATTAGTTTCATTATTATTTTGAGCAGTAAACTGAATAAATGTTGTAAGTTTTGACCTTATATATGGGTTTTTTACCTTTTTTCTCCTCTGAAGCAGCCATAAAAGACAATTGAGTGGAAATAAGTTTAACTTCCTTCTTACTAATCTCTGCTAAACAAGGTGGAAACCTATTTTTTGTTCACCGCTATCGGTAAACAACTTAATTTTTTGTATTCTTAAACCTTTTTATTTTTGATTGTAAACTTTTGAAGTTATTTGACTGATAATAATAATAATGATGGAAAAGTTTTATATGAGGAAAAAATCAAAACACATTTTTTGTGTTGTAAAAAGCAGTGTGACAAAAAAAATGCTCTGCTATTTTAAAACGGCTGTAATAGCGGGTCATAAAATTGAGAGGCGCCTATGAGATGGGATTATTTACAGATTAAAATTTTTGGATTTAAATTTTCGCGTAAATTATGTTGCACAGCCATTAAAAGTAGGTACAGCTCTTAAGTTGAAGCCGCTTAAGTAAATTTCAAATCATTAAAAATTGCATGTGAATAGGGAGAATTTTGGCGTAAGGTCTACAATTCAAAAGTCAATTTGACCAACAGAACTTACACAAAAAAGAATTTTTATTTTTTTGTCCGAGTGGATTTATACCAAGTGGAGCGTAAAAACCTATGCTGTTGAGTGTCGATTTAACGTAATTTGGTTTAACGTGATGTTGCTTTTGATTTTAGACCACGGATTTAAGGCAAAGGGAAACTCCATTTAACGTAAACTCGATTTAAAGTAACAGTCCCCCGAACTATGTTTAATTTTAGTCTCTACTAGTTTTGTTTTAAAAAAATCCTTCCCTACGACTTATACAGGAATCTTCACGAAATTGTAACCACTTATGCATTCAACCATTTAATGCTTGACCTGCTTTATCTTGCCTTTATAAAATATACTTTTGCAGAGGCGTGTTATGCCACAAGAGAAGCGACTTTTGAAATTTGCATCACATCTTACTGCTTGTTCACCAGAAGTCAGTAGTCACTTTTTTTCATACCAAGTCTCGAGTGAAACTATATTATTTTCAGGCTATCATCTACGGAAAGTGTGTGGCTGGAAAACTTGAGAAAGTGAAGCATAACGATTGTCAAAAAGAATTTGAAAAACTCATTACCTGCTTTAAGAAACAAGTTACTGTTCTGTCTTAACTCCAGCTATTTATTTTATCTTTTTAGCAAGCAAAAGTACTTTAGAAAACAATATGAAGATCAAGCGTATGAAAAGAGCAAACAGGATTCTAACTTTTTTTCGCTACAATTATGGATTTCAAGCTCCCCATGTCGTACTTTTGGATGGAACATTTTGTCAGGCTGCCCTTCAGAATCAGATCAATCTTCGAGAGCAGATGCCCAAATACCTATCGGATGTAGTGCAGATGGTTGTGACGAACTGTGTACTGCAAGAGCTGGGCAACATTTTATTATCAAGAATCTATCTTACGTCTTATTGATTTTTAGAAAATTTGGGCAGCGCTGTGTATGGAGCCCTAGTTATTTGTCGTCAATTTACTATAGCTAAATGCCCTCACAAGCCTCCTCGGTAATTTTTTTTTCTCAGCAAAGCCTTTATATCGGCATGAAATGTTTGTTATTTCCAGAACGGCTTCAGGATGCATCAAGCACTTGGCTCGCAGATCTAAGACGAAGGATCATGCCAAATACTTCATTGGAACTCAGGTGCTACTGCTTGTTTTTCATTTTCTTGGTGATTTTTTATTTATTTTTAGGATGAAAATTTATTGTTGAATCTTCGGGATCTTGGTGGTATACCATTAATGTCAATTAAATTCAACACTATTCTTCTTGAGAAGGTGGGCTTTTTTCAAACCTTCTTTTTTGCACTCTAAGTCTTTTGGAAATCAGCCATCCAATGAATCAGTTAATGGCGTGCAAAAGTCTAAAGATGAGCTGGAGAAAGTCAAAGAGCTAAAACAAGAAGTGTTTGGTGCTGAAGCTTCGAGAAAGCGGAAGCGAAAAGGACCGAAGGGACCCAATCCTCTTTCGTGTAAGAAAAGCAAGCAAGTGAACAAAACTCAGCAATTGCCAGGCCAAGTTCCTGGTGCTTTCGGGAAAAAAAATAACGATCAGATTGCTGAATACACTGCCAGCAACAAGAAGGGATCAAGAAGGAGGCGCCAAAAGACCTTTCAGCCAGATGAAAGTAATCAGGTTGAGCAGGTGTTTTAGCCTCATGTCTGGTAAATGCTTCTCTTTGTTCCGGTAATTTGTTTGCAGTCGCAATAAAAGTGTGAAAAATTACATGCTGTATCTGCAAGGTGATATTTTTTATGAGAAGCATGCATTACAACAGTTTTTTATACCATGAAATATATTTTCAGTGAGTTGCTACCCCCGTTCTTGGCCGTTTCGTAACGTATACATAGCGGGATTTCCTGGAAATGCTACAATCAAAATTCAAATTACGCCTTAAAATATAACTGACAATTTACACAACAAGTTTTCTCGGCACACCCCGACATTGAAACAAATTATTCTGAAACGAATCGATTCTAGAGCAAATTGTCTTGAAACAAATTATTTTTGATGCCAATTATTTGAAAATAAACAATTCTGGAAATAATTGGTTGTGTATTCGGTTTTTTGTCACTATTGGGCTTTACAACTATTTGACTTTGTTTGAAGTCATGCAGTTTTTTTTTAACTGATGTCATTGTTATGCTCTTCTTGGTTTTGTGATGTATGCTATATTTTACTGCTTTAAGTGCCATCGAAATCACGAGACAAAGAATCGACTGCAACAGCGACGATGAAGCTGGCTCAGAAAATGCTTGGAGCAACGGACAAAGCCAATCTGGGTCCGATTCGGAAGAAGGGCATCATATCGAACTTGAACAGCAATATATAGATATGTTGAATACGTCAAATAAGTGCAAAAACATATTATTTCAGAATCCTGTTCACTAAAAACCAATTTTTGCAAAAGCAATTTGTTTCAAAAAAAAAATGTTTCCAGAAAATTTGCTCTAGAATCGATTTGTTTTAGAATCTATTTTCAGAATTGTTCCGATGTCGGGGTGTGCCGTTTTCTCACGAGTTTTATGTGTAGTTGTCGTCTGTCATTTCAATCAATTATCTTTTTTTTGCCGCTATTTTGTCCGACTTGTGTTACTATCTTGTCCTTAGGTAAGGTTACTAACGATAATATCAGGTTAGTCAGATATGGAAAAAACGGTCGTTGTATTGAGAACTGACTCTATTTAGCATACCCCATGTGCGTTCCATCATTTGCAGACTTCTCTCGATCACCATTTTCAGAGTCTTCTTCGGACGCAGTGCCTCAAATATTTCATGTCTTTAATCCTATGTTTAAACACTCAATTATATGCAACCTCCATCATGCAAATTATCAGCAAGCGTTGGGTTCTCTCCCTCATGTGTTGCTGGCTCTCTTCTAGCAGCGTCGTCATCCCTTACAGATTTGTTACCATGATTGGCAGAGGCTTCCACATGTGCTACTTCATCATCATACATATCTTGTTTCTGTTTTTGAGTGACTTTTCTTCCTCCTTGAACTGGATTTCCATCACCGTCGTAATTGGGATAGGCATCTTCATATGCCAAATTGGCGACCGTCACTGGATTGCTGTTTTCCGCTGGTTTTTGACTATTTTGTGTTGAAACAGCTCCATTTGAACCCTCTTTCCGCACTGCAAATTCTGCTGTTCTAATGTTGTGTATAGGGAGGGGATGCACCTCAAGCATTTTGTGCTCTGTTGAACTTTTCTCTTTCTGCATGCCATCTTTCTTATCTGCTGGAGAGTTGATGGATTCAGATGTTGCCGGTGCTCTGACTATTTTCTCTATTGGTTGTGAACGACCGGAATAAGCAATGGCTTTGGGGTCGTGAGTCAATAGGGACTGTTTTGACTGAAATAAATTTATTGCTTAGCATGTGAGATATTATTAGAAATTCACTTGTTGCTGCTTGTTTCCACCCAACTTCATTTCAATGGGGCATGGACAGAACTGAAATTGGTGGAAAATTGTAAATATATAAATTAAGCTTTACACTCAAACTTAATTTAATATACACTTTCAAGTTCAATACCTCACTGATCCACCTACTTTTTTAACAGAATTTTCAACGCCATTTTCTAATTTTTTTTATTAATATAATGATTTGCAAATTGCAAAATAGGTTAAAAAAAGATCGAGTTCTAAATCTGGCTTATTGAAAAACTCAAGATTTCTACTATTGAGAAAGCTAAAAAAAGGAACCAACGAGCTGTAACGCGCACTCGGAAACGTTTTTTACTGCCATGTTGTAAAGTACGAACTCCTGCCCCAACCTGTATTAATCCTTGGTCTATACTTTATAGAGGTATATAGAGAGAGATAAATTTAATAGCTTTAAAAAACTGATTGACATCAAAATGAGAAAAAGGCATCGAAAATTGTGACAAATGAATAGGCGGACCCTGCAGGGAGTCGAACTTGAGGGGTGCACCATACCGAAGTTTGATTGTATTTGTTTCCAAAACAGAAAATAAAGAGATGAAACCAACTCGCCAACGTCAAAACTCTTTGTTAACCTAAGCCTGACAACGAGACTATCCATCAAATTTAAATTGAGAAAGAATAAACTAGCCAATGGACAAACTCCTCTACGGCTCAAGTTCATATAACACAACTGCAGTAAGCCCCTAATGACCAAAAACGTTTTGTTTTGCTTACTCTTATGGCATGATATTGCTAAGAACAAAATTGTAAGTTGGTTGGTCTTTACCGTTAACATATTTCCTCCCTGAGGAGTTCAAACTGGCAACGAATTTTAACGCTCTTCGATTCTGCTTAGCTAATATAATCTGTTGAAAATTTTTTGGCCGACAAGATTTAATCGTTGGTTAGTTGGTTACGTCCCAAACTAACTCTTGCATCCGCCCCATCCTCTCCCTTTTCGCCTTTTTCACCTCGCTGAAATATGAAAATATGTGTTATATCGGTGCGTAGACGGTTGTTCTTTTTGTAACATTTTCGCTAATTCAAATTTCAAAATTTCTTTCAGCTGCTTCGCGGCCGAAAGAAATTGAACAGACTTCTGAATTCAATTTGTGTTTAAGGCTAATTTTTGACGTAGAATTCAAAAAAGTTTAAAAAAAGCACAGCTTTTGTAAGTTCTCACTCGAGACAAAACAAAATATTTGAATCGGCGCAATGTCACAAAATAAATCAAACGCCCCTACGCTGTTTTATCTAATAAGTACCAACAAGCATCAGACTTACAACTCCTGGTTTTCCTTCTACTCCGTCCAAACCGTTTTTGCCGACTCTTCCATCTGGTCCAGGTTGACCTATCACGTAGTTTCTGCAAATTAATTGCTACTACTAACACTCTTGCGACTAGTTTCACCTTTTTCCCCGTTCTCCCTGAGCTCCAGCTAAATTTTTCCAATTTCAAAATTAAATTTATATACGGTCGATTCTTGACACTCATTTTTTGAAAAAAGGGTGTCTTTAAATCGAGTTTTGTTCATTTTAAAGATAAAAGTATTGAGTTGTTTAAGAAAGACCGACAGTTGCCGGTCGACAACTCAACAAATTCATTATTAAAAAGTCCAATTCTCGATTTAACCCTCGATTTTAACTCTCGATATAGTCCATTAAAAAGTGAGAGTTTAATTTTTTAAAGGTGAAATTGTAGAGTTGTCTAAAAATGACCGGCAAATTTAGAATCCTTACACTTTTTTGCCTCAGAGGCACTAATATCAATATTGGCAAAAGATGTCAACATTGATGTAAAAAAATGGTCGAAACCAGGTGGGTGAGTCGAAGTTTTAAAGGAGATTTTTTTAAAGAGTCGACAATAATGATACTAACCTTGTCCCGGTGGTCCTTTTACTCCTGGAGGGCCGGGAGGTCCTTGGCTGCAAAAAATGTAACATATATGTATATTTAATTAACCACTTTTAGATATTTGCATCTAAAATATATACCCTCCAGGTGCCGGCGCTCCTGAGATTTACATAAGTTATACTCTACTCAGAAAATAATACTTCTTACCATCAGATCCCCGCTTGCCAGTTTTTCCATTAACTCCTCTCAATCCTGGCAATCCTTCTGGACCTTGTTCTCCTGCAGATATTGATTCAAACAACATCGAAAGTTTTTTTTTGTGAAAGGTTTTGAGAAACATTTAACCATTTACTTGCAGGAAATAGTGCCAAAATTAAATAGTTAAAGCCAGTCAAAACGGCTGCTTTTGTAAAGGTTTTTTGATTATTTTTGAAAATAATCCTTTTCTAACATGAAAAATCATTCCTGGAACTCAGAATTTGGATCAGCAACGTTAGGTTTTGCATTTTTGCAGTTGTGCCCATGACTTTGTTTAGAAAGGCGACAATAATTAGATGCGAAAAAGTCTTAAAAATAAAAAATAACCGTGATGTGCCAGAAAATAGACGTCTTGTCATCTTATGGTTATCGCAGATATCTCGCAGATACTTGAAAACACGTGAAAAGCTTTCAAAGTTTCCTGGTTGTGATAGTTCAATGTTGAAATTTTTTATCTCAATTCAATGTTGAAACTATTTCCTGCAAATAGTCCTACTTAATGACCCCTTTTCTGGGCCATTCTGCGAAAAAATAATAATTTTATCTTGTTTTTGCAAAAACCCACCATCAACACCATCACTTCCTTGTATGCCAGGATCTCCTTTGTCACCTTTGGATCCAGTATAACCTTAAATAAGATCTTCCAAATCAGTATCAACTGGAAATTGAACTATCACAACTAATTATATTAGATTATGTCAATTATACCAATTATATACAATTATATTACAATTATATAAGCCAAACCTGGGAGACCAGGGGCGCCAACCACTCCAATTGGACCAGGAGGGCATTCCACACATTTCTGAGCTTCTTCCAACAACAATTGGTAGGCGTCCAGTCCTATGCGGCCATCCAAACCTGGATCCCCGGACTCGCCATCCTCAGCATTCCGCCCAGGGGGTCCTTGAGGCCCTTGGACTGGGGGTGGACAGTCTTTGGTGCCTTGATTCAGTTGTCGGGAATAGCGAGAATGACCTACTTCTTTGAAAGAGCTAAGTTCACGTAGGCGAGACACTTGGTTGTCGAATTGACGAGTGTTGTGCTGAAAGTGGAGGGATAGCTTGGGAAAAAATATTTGGAAAGTAAAACGAATTAATTTTTACATTTCATTACTATACAATATAACCCTACAATTATTTTCTTTTTGATTTTTACGATTTTACATCTCCGAAAAAAAATATTGTTTAACAACAAAAAATTACATGAAATTTTCGGATCCGAGCCTGGAAATCATTTTTCAATTGCACAGAACATTGGAAAATCAACGGCAAAAGCACAATTTGAGTCAATACAGACAGTGAGGCAATCACTTAAATGACTTGTTAAATAACCAAATTTTCCAAATTTTTCTTGGCCAACATACCTAAAGTAGCTCCCCCCACAAAATTGTAGAGGGTCATCTTTGAATTTACAAGTCTAATAAGTGGAAAATATTCAATAAAAAACTGATGATAAATAAAATAAAACACACGAGTTCATCACATAGGAAAAGGCTCGGCTGACCCAAATTTACTTGTTTAACCCACAAAACGAATTTTTCTCTGCTGCTGTTAACCTAGTTCTTTTCTGACCTTGACTAGATTTGTAGTGCGAAAAAAAAGTACAACAAGAAAATTTTAAATTTATTGGCATAATATATTATCGCAGTTCCATGATTAGTTGCATAAAAAACATTTAGAAAAATGCCGAAGTTCGAGTGGAGCTCAAGAAAAAGCTTTTATAACAAAATTTGATTGATGACACAATGTCCAGCCAACGATTTTCTTATATTTCGGTGTATATCGATATTTTTTTACATCGTACGCATTCAAAGTCTGCTATCGGTTAGAAATTCTGACTCTCTTCTCTGTCTTTGCTGTTGTCATCTAGCTCTGGCTTTTGGTGATCTTCTCTTTTGTTCTGATTTTCAGCTTTCTATTAAAAATTATCTTTGCAATAATAATTTTTATGACCTAAATAATTATTCAAGTGGTTTTAGTCCTGTCGCGAAGATTTTGGTTGGAAAAAGTCCCCAGCTAAATATTATTATCTTCTTTTCGATGCAAAATCTGAACGACAGATCGAAGATGAGCGACTTAATCTATGCAAGTAAGCCAAGTTGTACTGCAATATCTTTTTTACCAATCAACCAATCTTCTCTTTCTTTCAGTTCGAGGTTCCTTTGGGTTTTGTGTTAAGCGTGGGATTACATTGGAAACTCAACAAGAAATTTTCCGTCAACATCTTGATCCAAAAAATGCCATATGTCGGAGCCTGAAGTTCAGTAATACTGGCCAGTGTAAAATTCATATTTTTCGTAGGCTTATATATCTGGTCAAGTGCTTTTCGGTGTTTAGATTTATGTTATTGCGATTCGTTAAGAACCGTCGTGATTGAATCTTCTACTGGTGAGACTATTTGGAAGACTTGTTGTTTTGCAGTAACTTATAAGTTTACAGGAAAAGAAATGTTTGCTGCTGAGCTCGGTAAGACTTCTCACATTATTTTCTCTCCGCGTGATTCTGTCATGGTTACTTACGAGGTAAATTTATGGGAAAGATGTTATTTAATAATTCCGTTTTTTCAAGCCCTACGTTATCTATGGGAGTCGTATGAATGCAGATGGTAGCGTCAAGGTTCCCAATCCAAATTTGAGATTTTGGTCAGTTTTCACTTGTCTTACTTGTTGGTTATCTTACCAGCTTCTCATTCAGGTCTGTGCCGGACGGTCGGCTGCTCAATACAATTGTTTCTGAAAAACAGGTTAGGCTGATCGTTTCTTGCTCGGTTATCGCATAATCCTGACTATAATTTCAGTCACAATGGAAGCCGCAGTTTACCGATGATGAATCTATTGCTTTGAGAATGTCGGGGTCTGAAGTGCTCTTTTACGCAAATTGCGAGTTCGGTCAGTATTTTTCTTTCTTCTCCTTAAGAAGGTTACGCGACATTTGCGCACCAAAGTAGTTGACTAACTGTTTCATGTGTGTTTTTCGCTCTGTGTCTATTAAGGCTGTGTTTTTTTTATTTTTAGCCAGTTGCTCCTAGTTAAGCCATACTATTCTAATGATCGTATAATCAGCTACCCAATCCATTCAATTTACCCATCTTTTGCTTTGGCACACCAAATTAAGTGGTACAAATACTACGTAAGGTAAATAAAACTGAGGCTTATTCTTAGGGTAGGCCAGTATAGGGTAGGCCAGCAACTATTAAACTTTGATAAAACAAAGCATATGCTGGGTCTCAAATGTTTGTGCGCAAATGTCGAGTAATCAAGAAGGATAGGTAAGTGTTGCGTAACCTTTAAAAAAGATCTTGTTTTAAGACAGGTTTGTCAAGAAAGTAGCTATTAAAAATATGGAGTCTTTTGTGATCTCGCCTGGTGCTAATCCTCATGTTTTGTGTTTCTTACCTCCTTTAAAGGCAAGCGAATATTTCTCGTCTTTATACTTGCCATCGACTTGCTGCTATCCTTTAGGGTCAGCCCGCTATGCTTCAGCTGCGGAAGCTAAGTAAGTTATTTTTTATCGATCTTTTGGGGGTTACATTAAATATAAATCTTAGGCATGGATGCAGATCTTCCGGTTGTTTGCACAAAGACATCCTTTAATTGTGATAAGTGTACACTGGTATTTTTTTTTGTGGATGGTACTTTTTTGGCCGCTGTTAACTTATTGTAGCCGCTATTAATTTTTTCGTGGCCACTTTGATTCTTTACTGATAATTTATTTTGCAGAAAATAATAACCTGTTGGTACCATTTGCAGAATCAGGAGGTGGGTTTGAGTGATTAACATTAACCTTTGCACTTTTTCCAAACAGTTTCGAGTCATTGATCTCGCAAAGGTTAGCGGCTATTTTGCAGTTGTCAAGAAAAATCGCTGACTGCACAAATGACCACTAGTTTTTGATCCCTAAGGTCTATAATTTGAAATTGTTGAAGAAAAATGCATGATTTGTTCACTGAAACCCTTTGATTCGGAGCAAAATGATGTCAATAAATGTTTGACTCTACTAAATTATTATCTTGCTCGCATTCATCTCACGGGTAAGTTTTTGCGCAGCGAAAATATGCTCAAAATCTTCCATTTACCTAAGAAGCTTGACTTTATGAGGGCTGGGGCGTATGATACATTAGTACCAAATTTTTGCTTTCATGAAAAATGACTGAGCAATCGACAGGTTGAAATAAATTTAGCGGCTAAGAAAGGATAATATCTGGCAAAAAAAGTGATTAGCGGCAGATAAACGCACCGTCCAATCTTTTATCCGCAAGTAGCCGCAATGTATTCTTCAATTTTGATTCATTTTTAGATGTGGAATAGTCGTGGAACTGCTGCTTTGGGTAATTAAAATTCTGGAATTCTTGATAGAATTTTTAACGCTTCTCTTTTTCCAGCTACTGCTACGGTATCATGCTGACATGCGCTCGCCATTTGTAAACGTTGATGACTTTTTGTTATAGGTTGAAGTTGACAAGTCCGACAAGTCTTATTACGGTATCTGTTGTTTATGCTTTTTATAAATTTCATATGAATTTGTTTAAGGTGTGAGTCATTTGTACATCATCACGACCAAGGCAGAAACCATTCAAGTGCACCTTGATAAAACTGGTACACCTTACGTGTTTTTTCAGCTTTGATTACATTTTTTTTGGGTCCCTTGCATGACGTTAAGTGGTCACCATCTGGGAAAGAGTTTGTTGTGTGTTATGGTTTCATGCCTTCAAAGGTCTTTTGCAACTTTTTGTATTAAATACCATAAATTTTTGGGATTTTAGGTCGCAGTTTACAACGTTAAGGGAGATACTGTTTGGCAGCATGGCGAGGCTCATAGAAATGAAGCTCATTACAACCCTTTCGGTGCTTAAATGGCTACCTTTTCCAGACGTGTTTTTTTTTTACTTTTCAGGCACTATCCTGGCTATCTGCAGTTTCGGTAATATCTCTTCGGGCAAGATCGAGTTTTGGAATGTTGAAAAGAGGCAAATTATTGGGACTTTTGAGGTGCCCTCGACTACGGCTTTCGAGTGGGTTGGTCACACTTTTTATATAGACCTTTATTGAGATCTCTTAATGTGATGTTGATTAAGGCTCCGGATGGAAATCACTTTGTCACTGCCACAACCGCTCCTCGTCTCAGGTCGGTCCATGTTTTTAGCCTCTTAACTAGAGTTGTGAAATTATCCGGAGAGTTCTCCGAGAATTCTCCGTTTGCCGGAGAGATACTCGAGTAATGCTTATAAAAACGAAAATTTTCAGCTTCAAACCATGAAAAGTATTTCTACAAATTTAAATAAGCGTATTTCTCCGCAAAATTGTCCATTTCACAAGTCTACTCTTAACTATTTCGATTTCTTTTAACTTAGATCATTGTAGGATCGCTAATGGATATCGTATCTGGCATTACACTGCCAAATGTTTGAAGCATGTTTCGTATGACGAGGAAGGCGAGAAGAAAGAGGAACTTTGGCAGGTTGGTTAAATATTCAATCTCCGAAGATACGTGGTCCAATAAAAAAATATTCAGGTTTGTTGGAAACCAAGCAACTCGTATTCAAAAACTGAGATTGCGTCACTTTCGCAAACACAGAAAGAGGCAATCTCAAATAATATCATCACATCGAACAACAGGCACCCTGTTGACACTCTAAAGCCTGGAGTAATCAGTAAGAAAGGTGCATATGTCCCTCCGCACATGAGAAAGCCAGGTAATTGTCTTAACCATCCAAGAGTTTACTTATCCTAATTATACTTTTTCAAGGAGTTAATAAGCCGATGCTTACCTCAACGAAGTCTCCGATGAGTGATTATGAAAAGAAGGTCAGAAATCTGGAGAAGAAACTGGAAGATATCAACAAGCTTAAAGAAAAAAAGGCGAGTGGAAATGTTCTCGAGCTGAATCAGCTGAATAAAATCAAAAGTGAGCACTCTATCCTAGAGGAGCTTCAACAATTGCGTCTTTCTTTGCCTGAATCTTTTGCTTAGAGAAATTGTGTTTTAAGACATCGTCGAAGTCTAATATTTTTTGACGCGTTATTCTCTGGTATCTCTCTCGTGGATATATTGTTGTTCGTTTTGTGGCCTAACGTTGTTCTCGTTGTTGTTTATCCCGAAAAGCAGTTGTATTGTAAGGTCGTTATGGTTGGAATAAAGTCGGAATGCGTCGATATTGGTGTGGTACCTGATGGAATTGCCTCGGCTTTTGAATTACATTCAAATAGAGTTCTGAAAGCATTTTCCTTTTTCTATTGCTGCTTATCTATTCGTGATGCCCTTGTCGTTCTTTTGAAAATGAAAAAAGAGGTTTGCTTGTGAGTGTTTTGGTCTGATATTTTTATTCGAAGATTAATGATCTTATTGACTTCAGGATATTTAGGGTAACTGTCGACGATGATCAGAAAGGAAACTCCTTTTAGCAGTTAAGCGGACTTTATGTTATTGACAGGGTTGTTATTGACAGGCTGTTATTGACGCGAAAGGCTATGCCACGAAGGATTGATGTTCAATAAAGTGGTTTCAATTGTTTTGAATCTATAAAATGGTCAAAAACCGTGAAAAAAGTGACAAACATCGAGCGGCGCATTACTTTTTTCCGCCCTAAAAATGTGCGCTCTTTCAAAAATCAGCTGTATAAAGTATAAATCTATGTCACACATACACTTATTTGTACTCAAAATGTAGCTGAGATTCCTGTGAACATTTCCGCTCATGCATGTTGTACCGATAAATGTCGTCGGCGGGAGATATGGAATGAAATATGCAAATTTCATAGGTGGCGCATTACTTTTTTCCGCTACTGTAGGTAAAAAATTCTTAAACTAACTAGAAATTAAAGCTAACTATTGTTTGGATGGACATAACAGTCAAAGGATTCAAATTAAATACGGTTAGAACCTTTG
>BBSZ01007504.1:0-22555 GCA_000981365.1 Subanguina moxae | reverse complement strand
AGACATAAATCACTCGAAAGTGACTCTGGTATGCATGAAACATGTATGCATACCAGAGCTTCTTTATGCGGTAGGCCCCAATCAACAAAACTATGTTCAATTTATACTTCTTACTTACTACTATTGGTGTGAAATATCGCGTGAAATACTAAATCTGAATAAATAAAGTGAAATACTGCTATTTCCTTTTACATTAAAGAGTTTTTCTTAAAAAGTGTAGCGAGTCGATGTAGCGAGTCGTAAGTGTAGCGAGTCAATGTAGCGAGTCGTAAGTGTAGCGAGTCAATGTAGCGAGTCGTAAGTGTAGCGAGTCAATGTAGCGAGTCGTAAGTGTAGCGAGTCAATGTAGCGAGTTGTAAGTGTAGCGAGTCAATGTAGCGAGTCGCAAGTGTAGCGAGTCAATGTAGCGAGTTGCAAGTGTAGCGAGTCGATGTAGCGAGTCATAATTTGTAGCGAGTCGTTGTTATACCCCCTTTATTAGAGAGGATACGGTATTAGACGCTTACCCTGCTTTCTGGGACGTTTTGGCTTACAAAAATTGCATGTTTTCATACAAAATTTTTGCATCAATGATCGATAAGCGTAGACAGTGCATAGAACCGGAAATTTTTCACACTCCTCCGCTACATCTTTGCATTCTAAATGGACTGTTACGAGTATTGGGAAATCGTACCAGTGTACTTTCTGGGTATACAAAATTTGCATTTACACCTCAAAATCTTACTTGCTGGATCCACTTTGCAATGCCCACAAGTGAGTGGGCATTTCTCCTTCATTTCCTCCCTCAAATTTCGATCTGCGCAGTAGTTCCTGTAGAATCTACAGTCTTCTTTATCATAGCATGTATCCACTTTTGAGTGTCCTTCCTCTTCGTTAGAAGACGAATCACTCTGGCTAGAAGACTTTTTGTTGTATGCTTCCGTTTGAAAAGAGCTCTTTTCTCTAGACTCTAGAGTAATAGTCTCCAGTGTGGTTATGGGCTCAGTGGATGTGCTCACCTCTACAGTTGTACTTTTTATTTGATGACTGGTCATCTTTTTTGTTGATTTTACATCCTTTACCACCAAATGGTCATAAAATAGCCGCTGGTTGAGCTGGGCTTGGTAGCTTTTGGTGGCATTTTCTGGTATGTAGGTGGTAGAATCTGGTAAAGAATCAAGTTGTGAGGAGTTTCTTGTGGTTGATTGCGCTGTTGCCTTGATTGTATGTGTTTCAGTATGAAAAGTTGTTCGTGAGCTGTGCTGATGATGGGAAGTGGAGCTTGTGACGGTTGATGTCACTGTCATAATTAAGTCTTCTGCTTGAAGACTTTCAGCAATGGGAATTAAGCAAAACACTGAGAATAAGTATAGGAAATAAGTTTTAGCAAGCAGTTTTTGTTTCACAAACTCTTTTTCGCCATCAAATTGCATTTGTTAACTGGTTCTAAAAAAATACCGTATTTCTTGTGATAAGGGTCCTTTCCCCTAAATTCAAAAAAGCTTGTTTGTGGCAGTGTTTTTGACCTATATTTTGTTGGTGATTCCTGGCCATGTTATATACTAAAACATAGGCTAGATCCTAAGCTATGTTTTGGTCTATAACATGGCCAGGTGTCACCAAAAACACTGCCACAAACACATTTTTTGAATTTAGGGGGGGGGGCGTGTCGAAGTGTCGCCCCTTTGCACATTGCGGTGTAGACTATTTCGATCATATGAAAGCCAGAACGGAACTTTCGCAAATTTTTGCATTTGCAATTATTTGCTTTTTTTCTCTTTGGTATCGAAAAATTGGTTTCTCTTCAAATGTGACTCAAATACCAAAAGATTATTATTCCTTTGTTACGTAATTTACTCTTTGTCTATACCAAAGTCCTATATTCGTAGTCGATTGTGTTGACAAAGCAATAAAAAAATCAAACAAAGGACAAAAAGGGTAGTAAAATAATATTCCAAACATGCATTTTCATTGTTTTGCATGAATTTTTGTATAAATATGTATTCCTCTCACTGATTGTAAATAATAATTCATTCGTTAAAATATTCATTTACTTTTTGCCGGAAATGTCAAAACTTTTTTTGCTAAGCATTTTGCTTCTCCAATACGAAAATATTTTTGGCGGAAACAGCCAAAAGGATACAACAATTAGGGAGGATGAGTCAACTACAACAACACTTTCTGGAGATCAAAAAGACGTGGAAGACCTTCAAGCAGTGACAACAGTGAATGCTCACAATCAACGATTGCCGTTGAAGATCAACGGAGGGGCGGTGGAATTTACTTCAGAGGCGTCTAGCACCACAGACAGAACTACATCTACTAGTCCTAGAGCTAGCACTATAGGCAAAACTAGATTCACTAGTCCTATGGCTAGCACCACAGAGAAAAATACATCCACTAGCTCTACACTTAGCACTGCGACTACAGTCGGGGCAAAGCAGCTGCAACAGTTGACTAACAGTAAGTCTTTTAATTAGGACAATAGCGCTGCCTGAACACGTGATTTTAAGCAAGAGGAGGTAGATAAAATATAGAGAAGCCAAAGGGAATATACACGACTAGCAAAAAAAGAACTTGTGTAAAGGCCTTCATGAAGACTGTCTGATTAAAATCTGGTCACTGCTAGACTGATGTTTTTTGATCACAAGCTGAGGCATGAGGAGCGAGACCCGTGAAACATTATTTGCACTGCCATTGCACTTCCTAACTTCGCATATTCGACCACACAAAAAGCTTTATCTATACCCTGTTTTTTTATTAACACATTTAATTGTGAACTTTAGGCACTAATATGATAAAGAATAGCTGGATCTGCGCTGAATTTCTTCTTGATGTAATGAAAAACGATTTTTGGAGCTCTTTGTGCTTCCATAATGATGATTACGGACTGTTCCACTTCCGCTTCCTCTACGTCCGTTCATTCTTCTTGTATAATGACCTCAGCATCGATCTCTATAAGCGCTTGCCGATTTTCCCAAGTATCCAGCATCCCATCCACGTCTTCACTTACCGCTTCTTCGGCAGAGCCTATTCCCAGATCAGCTTAGCTTGCGACTTTCTCTGCTTCAACTTCATCACCACAGTTTGTACTGATATAGTGAAAAAAAGACCTAAAACCTACATTTCACATCAAATTTTTTAACCCTCTCATAAATAAGTTTTGTAATTTAGGCACAGCTGTTCAACCTAACCAGCCAGAAACCGAGAAATGTGTTGACAATGCTGAAAATTGTCTTCCAAATAAAATTTACTGTAAACAAGGTGGGTACATCTCTTTGATGCAAAAACATTGCTCGAAAACTTGTGAGCTATGCAAGAAAGAGGGTGGAAACGGCACACTTCTTCAACCTTCACCCCTTTCAAGACTTTTGAATCGAGAAAAAAGTTTTACTCGTTTGTTGAAAAAAGAGAAGAAATCTGAAGGAGAACAATGCGTAGACACAAGTCCAAGATGTCCGCTCTGGAAAACACACAACTTCTGCAAAAGCCGATTCTTCCAGTTGGATATCAAGAAAAAGTTTTGCTTAAAAACTTGTAAACTGTGTCAAGAAAAAGAAGAAAAAATACATAATAACGAAGAAAAAAGCACACGTGAGAATGATGAAATAGGTGATTAATGAAACTACAAAATTGTTAAAAATATTGTGAAGTCAACCCTGGACTAATCTTTTTGTTGAAATTTTATATTTTTGTTGAGATTTGTCTTCATTTGAATAAAAACATAGTTTTGGGACACTAAAACACACGGGTAAATCGAAAAATTGACCGCTTCTTTTAAAAAGCTTTCAAAATCTCTGTTTAAATGAATTGAGTATGCTTATTTTGGGCTATTATAACTATTGAAAATCGATTACCGCAAAGTTTGTTTATATTATTCTTCAAAAACCCCAAAAAGGGGGGAATTTACTTCAGAGGCGTCTAGCACCACAGATAGAACTACATCTACTAGTCCTAGAGCTAGCACTATAGGCAAAACTAGATTCACTAGTACGTCCATAGTTTTGGGACAGAGTGTACGAGATATATTTTGCGAAAAAACAAATTTACCAGTCAAAGTTTTATGAAGATACGGGTTCACGAAATCGAAAGTTTTCGATAAAGGAATCTCCAAGTCAGCAATATTATGAAAAGCAATTTTTCAAGTTGGTAAGATCACAAAGCTTGCGAGACAGTTTTGAAGACAAGACTTTTAAGAGATAGCAACTTTTCGGGTCTTGTGCGTTGCGGGCTACGAAGTTATGAGTTGGGGTACAGCCATAATTAATTAATAATTTCACGCTTTAGGAGCTAGGCACAGAAGAGGAAATACGAACCTTTATACATGAAAAGTTTAATTTTAAACCTGATCTGTATGCAAAAGTTAATGTAAATGGAGAAGATGCCCACCCACCGTACAAGTTTTTAAAGGAAGAACAAAGTGGTCTTCTTTTCGATGCTATCAAATGGAATTTCACAAAATTTCTAGTAGACAAGCAAGGGCATGTAACAAAGCGATTTGGACCGAATGAAGAGCCAGACAAAATGATCCCAGACATTGAGAATGCACTAAATGCATATTTTTGTTTTTATTTTATTAGGTACACAGACGTTTACTTGGAAAGTCGCTCCACACATGACCGTTTGTTAAAAACTTATGTATAGTAAAATTCATGACCTTTGTCTGTTTTTTTGACCTTCTCATATAAAATTTAATTTGGCCAAACTAAGAAGCGCTTACTAGGGGCACAGCAAGTACGGCATACTTCATTTGATAAAGTTTATTCTCGTCAAACAATTTACTTCCAGAGGTCCTCAATTATTTTCATTACACCCAAACATTTTTCCTCTTGGTAAGGCAAAGTGACGACTTGCACAGAAAGCGGAAGCCCCTCAGAACCGGCAGACGCGTCACGCATGAATTTCAACAAAAAATTATTACCTGACAACAAAGACTTACTATGGGCATTTGGACATTGAATCAACTAACCAGTAGACCATTTGCTTTCATCACATAGATTGGCGTCATCATCTGCAGTCACTCTACCTGTTGGCACAACACCAGCCGGATAGTCGAGTAAATTAAAAAGAGCCGTAGAGAAAGCACAAAAACCCAATCGGCTGGCATACTCATGTAGCACCGCAGGAACAAAAACAACAAAATATAGTTTGAGCATAATTAGAAATTAGAGTACCTGGGAAAGCAGGACAAATAAGTGCGTCGATGTCGAGTTCACGCCAAAAAGTGGTAAACTAAATATTTTCGCAGCAATATAATCAAAATATCTGAAATAAACGTCTCAATACACCTGTTTGACATATTCATCACATTCCGCTTGGGCTAATCTCACATTTTCTGCTGTTCGCACATAGGAAGCGAATACAATAGCTGCCTGTGGACTTAAATAAGGCAGGATATAGCTGATGATCGTGCGAACAAGGAACGGCACCTAAAGACAATTTAAGAAACAGAAAACAATGATGAATTTGGAGCAAAAACCCTGAGAAACAACGCAAACTCTTTCAAATATGGATCCACAATGTCATTGCCCAATAATTTCGAAAAGTAGACACCGCTTTCGGGCAGCAGGCAACGGAAGAGCACAGAAACACTGCGACTTACCAAGGGAACACGGAAATGCAGCAACTCATGTCCTTGTTCACGTAGCTTGACCACCGTCTCTTGAACGACCCTTTCACAACCAAAACACGGAGATTCCGTTGACTGAGCAAAAATAACTTACCCAGGTGTCGCTTTCACAAATCCATCATAATAAAAATATCCTATTTTGAGAATCTTTTTAGCCACTACTTCTCTGAATACGTCAATTTTAAACGGAGTCTTGAGAGCATTTTTCGGCACTGAGTTGACATAATTCTCTGATGCAGCCAAAACACAATCCCACAATAACACTTGTTCAGCAACAGTTTTGGTGAAAAAACCATAACTCAAACTGATACGACCACGTCCTGGCATACTAAAAGCATGATACTTTACTTATTCCGAGAAAGACAGAAAATTAAATCAAAGCGGAGGGTGTGCCAAGAACATCCAATTCCTTTAAAGGATTAATAAACCTTTCAATTAAACCGTGTTTTGGCGAATAGCTCCTTGTATCTGGCTCAGCTTGAGGTAACAATTGTTAAGTGGGGTAATGTAAAAATTCAACAATTTTTTTACTCTGCCGTGGCACCTCTGTAAATCATTAGACCATAGCTACGAACTACAGAATAAACGGACAATTCAAAAGATCGTCAAATAATCACATGCATGCACAATTTTTTTTGTCAGAAACTAAGCTGAATACAAAAGGCATTTGAAGAAGTACGCCTTGCATAAAAGATTTTCGTGTCTTAAAAGTGCTAGAAATTCTCGACGCATTCTGCATAAAAAACCTTATTTACTGAGAAATCGATCATAAATTACCTAAGCACATTTCCGACCAAGTATCTCGCTAAAATAAGCACATTTTATTAGTTAAAAACGCTGAGAAGCACTTACATTCTGTCGGCTTCATCGAAACCAGACCACAAAAGCTAGCTGGAATTCGTAAGCTACCTGCCAAATCGTTTCCTATCCCAAAAGGTGTGCCACCTGCTGAAAGGAGACAAGATTCACCACCAGAAGAGCCACCAGGAGATCTACAAAAATATAGCATAATAAGACTTATAGGTTATCAAAGGACCATCATACCTTAGCGAATTCATCGGATGAACGGTGGTCCCAAAGATGGGATTTGAGCAGACGAAACTAAGCAATAATTGAGGAATGTTTGTGTAAACGAAGGGAACAGCACCAAGGCTTCGAAGACAATTCACGAAAGAACAATCTGTCTTTTTTGGGAACCCCAACCTTTGAGCCAATCCAGCGGTGCAATCATATCCTTTAAGCTAAATTTAAAAAACAACTACGAGACCGTAAACAACACAATAAAATTTACAAAAAAACAGTTTTTGACACTAAATGGAATCCCATAAAGAGGAGGCTTGTTTGATACACCCGAATAACGCTTGTCCACCTTTTCAGCTTCTCCAAATGATTCGATCAGAAACTCGCAAACACAATTGAAAGACTCCTGCACTTGAAGAGCTCTCCACGCATAAGCCATGAGAACAGTCTGAGCATTGAATTCGTCTTTTTGCAAAGCATCTGAAGCAAATATTAGTACAAGAAACAGGGAACCGATTAATACTACTAATACCCTTAAGCTGAAGGAGGGGGAGAGACAAAATTTTGTCCCGAACTATAACATCTTGGTTTTCCAATTTGATCTTAACTTCTTCGAAGCGCTTCTTTCTTCTTTCTTGCGTCTCTTCAATGGCGACAGTCAGGCGTTGCGTATTTGCGTAAGGCCACAGCTAAAATTTTAGTAAGATTAAAAGAACATTCGCATAAAAGTTACCAGAGAATTGCCCATGCTTTAATATTCAGTAGTATTATTTACCTAAATTGACTGAAAATACAGGGTGATTTTTTATAAACGGATGAATGAAAATTTGAAATTTTTTTTTTGAATTCACGACATTTGACGAGATCTTTTTTTTATTCGATAGAGGACAGTGTCGAAACTTCTAAATGGAGACAATAAAAAACAAGTCAGAACCAGTTGATTTTAGTCTAAAATTTTTAGAACTTTTTGGTGCAGAACCATTTTTGATGAAAAAATAATTAATTGCGGAAAAATTTGTGTCAAAATGAATAGTTGATAGAATGTATTTTTGATAAAACGAATTTTTGTCAAAATGTATTTTTGTTACCATATTTTCTGTCACAATGTAGGTGTGCCGTTTTTAATAAGAAGATGAAATTCCAGCATCTTATGGAGACAAATGTCTTTTCCTGTAGTCGTAAACATCCCGAGCAAGGGAGAACACCTGTTCACTCAGCTAAATTCTTTGGACGACATCCAACTCGCACCAGGTGCCAAATTATTTGTTAGCCGTGAATCACTAAACCTAGGTCAAACAGGGTATAGGCTGGGTCCTAGCCAACCTATGCTGGCCTACCCTAGGCCTAAGGCATAGTTGTATGCTTAAGTGTAGTACAGTCGACGCTCGATTTAACGGACCCCCGATCTAACGGATAGCTCGATTTAATGGACCCCGAATTCAATTCGATTTGGTTGGTTTTCAATGAAATTCACTAAGAATGACGCACGATTTAACGGACGGCTGAGCCCGGTCCCTATGAGTCCGTAAAATCGTGCGTCAACTGTACCTGGGATCCTAAAATACCATTTATAAGGTTGGTATCCCAAAGCAAAATATGGAAATTATCAACTTCCTAAATCCTACTTTACATAAAGTAAAGAGAAAGTACGGAAGAGTCTTCTTATCGTTTTTAGCGTATTAGAGATGCTTAGAAGATGCAACTTTAGAGGGACAAAAAGACATGTGTGTGCATTCGAATCCAGGACAAAACTAGTCGCATCCAGGGCAAGTTGGCTACTTGCAGATTCTTTGAATTAGTCTATCCTTCAGGATACGCATAACAAACATAGAGCACCTCCCAGGGAGACCACCGCGTAGAACACACGCCTTTAATAAGGCGTTACAACTCCAAAGAAGACTGAAGACAAAATCTAATTTATCGAGCATAATGGTGGCAAGACACCGTAAACTTGACAATGGGAAGTAAATCAAATTAGAACAACAAGCTTGCAATAATAACGCTGCAGATCTGGAACATCATCAAGTTACAGTGAAAAACGAAAAAAAATCACGCTTTCTTGTTAGTCGTCAGCGCTTTTTTGTAATTCAGATATGGCTCCCAAAAAAGATCACATGTATCATCATCAAACGACGGCTCCGGCCTGGCTGGACAATGCTTTTCCAGATAGCGCAGCCTAAGGAAGATGGAAATTAAAGTTCAAAGACATGCAGACAAACCACCTTACACGACGACTTTGTCCTGAGATACAAGTCTTGATGCAAAATCTATGAGTGCTTCTAAAAAGCTTAAATCACTTGGCCTATTATCTTTATTTCTTAACCGGCGTTGCTCCTCCACATTGAGGGCAAAAGATATTCCATCCCTAAATGATGCATCGATAAAACTTCGGGGCAAATCTACTTTTAAATCTACTTGTGAATCATAACAATCGCCTCTCGATTCCGAACGAGATCAGGTCCAAAAGACAGAGAAAAGCGTTTAGAAAGTTCCCGCAGCTCTGCGAATTCACTGGAAAGTACATCAACAATTCCGTCACCAGAAAATGCCTAAAAAAATAGACAAGCTATTTCAACATTTGAAAAAATAAAAATCACCTTGATTTCGTTATACGCACTGATCAAAGATAAAATAATGGCCTTTGCAGAAGCAACTTTATCCAATTCTCTGCACTTTTGTAGAAGTGCTTTCAAAAGGTCATCAAATTGATGCGAAAACTGAAAATTTTTAAGTGCGTAACCAGAAAAGGAAACCTTACGAATACCTTATTGTAGTATCTTAGAACCAGGGAAGCATCAATAACCGGCAGAGCGCCATAGGTGATCAGCTTGCAATAAGAGCCGAGATAATTCCTTCTCTTTTCCATCAACTGAATCTGATCCGCAACATCTAGTGCAACAACTAAACGATTTGGTAAAAAATGTATAAATAACTAATGAAATGATCAAAATGACGCACAACTTTCACTCTCAATCGGTGCGAAAACGTTTTCAACCAGAAAGTCAGTCACCCGAGCAGTAAAATTATCGTTCAACTTAATTGGCAGACTACGCATCAAATCATCTGCTGGTACTTCGGCAGCGATCGCAAAGTTAAAGATTATTAAGGCATCACATAGACACAAAAAAGCCTGAAACAATTATGTCTCGGCCACTTAACAAAAAGTCCTGTTCCAAAATAATAGACACTTACACTTTCTACTCCCAGTAAGCTGCTTTCAAGAATGGATTTTGTGCATGCGAGAAACTGATCCCTTTTCATGACCAAGTCAAGTATTTCATCCTAAAACAAAGTTTGCATACATTGTCCTACACCAAGTACAAAAAAAATAAGGAGCTTACGTCGTCAACATTCTCTGATTCAGTTATCCTTTCAAACTGCCAAGCGATTTGTCGAAAGAGCAAAACTAGCCCCTGAGGCAACAAAAATTAACACGTCATATATTAATATATGTAAAAAGGAAAACACCTTCTCGATCAACTCGGCACAATCAAAGACACCTGCCTCGTTATTAGTCATCTTCAGTGTCACATCCCAGAGGCCACACCGATCAATATCGACACACCTTAAAAGGACGTCTCAAAAGACACTTATTTATTCCCCAGCTAATTAACTCACGCAGAGAAAGCAACAATCTTTGTGTAAGCAGCCAGCAAATCCCTCTCAGATATATCATCTTTACCTTCCACTTCATCATCACTTCGTGAATCAAAGCGCTGCATAGCTTGCTTTACGTTAACCGCCAGGCCATTAATGATTTCATTGCGAACATCCTCCGTTTGACTAGCAACGCTTGCGTTTTGTTTTGAAAATAAAGAAATCACTTTGGCAACATTTTGAAGAAGAGCTTCTTCTTCATGCTGTTGCACAATCCTTGCCAATTTCTGCATTAGGATATCAAGGTGCTAAATTCACAATTTCTTCAATAAACTTCTCAAGATGCGACCCACCACGTTTAGTTTACGGCTAGAGGCAAAGTACAATTCGAGTTGAAAATGCATAGGAATCGTAGTAAGACAGACGAGTTTCTTTGGATCATTAATAAACTAAACACAAGAAGTGACCTTGGAGACAGATTAAAATTCTTATACCGTATTTATACCCCATAACAACCTATTTCAACCAATACTTGGGGTTTACGATATCCCAAAGTGTGCTGCAGTTAGAAAATGGGGTATGAATACAGAAAATACGATATTAACCCTATCGATAAGCTCTGGAATCCTTGGGATAAATGCTTCCGATATGCACCTTTTTTCCTCCTTCATCACACGCGTGCTCTGGGCTAGAGAAGAAACTGTTCGTTTAGGAATCACTGTCCGACCAGGAGGAGCTTCACCAGTAGCCACTTCTTTGACTGCACATGCCATGAGCTCAACTAAAACATCCGCTTTTCCAGTCTGTGCTAAGAAAAAAGATTTTGAAGGGAAAATTAAAAACGCAGTTGGGGGCCCAACCATTTTCCACTTTTTCTTGCAAAACCATCTCAATCATAGCAGACCAATTCTTCATCAAAGGGTTCAAATCGATAAGCGCATCAACCAAGAAAGAAACACTTTTCTGATGCACATTAACTTCTTGGTAGAATTGTACCAGATTTTGAAGCAATTGACCATCTTCGTTTGTGTTAATTTGCATTGATGAGCTGTTAGATTGATCTTCCTGCAACACCTTAGCATTGAGAAACCTACCGACTGCCAGAGCCACGTTTCGATTTGTTGAAAAAACGAGTTCATATATTGGCTCACAATGTTTCTTCTCCAGCACATCAGGAAACGTACTAAAATACAACATAATCGCTAAAAGCAACAAGACAATTATTAAGTCAAACAGAACCAATATATTTGCGTGAGGATGTGACAAGCTTTGATCGCAACTTCAGGAACATGGTCATTTACCAAGCTAGTCAGACGATCAACGAAAGTATTGGTAAACAATTCCAGACGGCCAATCATTTCATCATGATTATAAAGCATTAAGAGGCCTGCGACGCACTTAAAACGCACATTTGCATTCTAAAAAAAGGACATGTGAAGAGCGAAAATGGGGCTGAAAAAGAAACCTTGTCGTTCAGACACCAACCAACATACTTTAGATATGCATCATCCAAAAAAGCAGTAGGATAAATGTGCATACAATTACATAATTCCTCAATGCAAATACATCTAATATCCACGACTACGTCCCTAAAACATCTTTGTAAATGAGACACTGAAAAGGAAGTGCAAGTTACCGGTATCTATCAATGAGAATGGTTTTGAATATATATTCGACCATCATTTTCAAGTCCTCTATCTTCAGCTCCAACTTAAACTCAACTTTTTTCAAAAATTTGGCTTCAAAACCATTTTAGTAAAAAAAACTTTACATCAGATTTTGTTGTGACCAAAAGCTCTAATCTATCACTGCTTCTATCAACGTTATTTAGCTTAATTTTCTCGGCTTCGATCTGAATGGCAATCTTTTCTTTGGAAGCGACCACATCTGGAATGATGGAAGAAATGGCAGAAGATAATTTCATGGCTAAAAAGTTCAACGGAACTCAAAGTAAGACTTATTTATAAGCTAAAACCAACCTGCAAAGGTGGATGTGTGTCGAAAAGCTCTAACACGACTCTCAGAAAATGCAGTCAGCAGTTTAAGCACATGATTCATCAAAAACGTTTCATAGATGATTTGCCGTCTGCATTTGAATACGAATAACTAAAAAGAACAGATAAGACAAAATGTGTATCAATACAACGTAAAGGACAATGAGTACCAAAAGAAACTTTGCAAAATTTGAGCGAAATTTTTTCCACTGCGGGCTGTTGACTCCTAAGGGATATTCTCCCGCGTCCTCATCAAACTCACCACTCAAGTCATCAGTGACTTCTCTATAAAACGAAAAAACAGAGTATTAGCGAGTGACGACATATAAAAATTACTACTTGTAACTACTTATTTCAAACACTTTTTTGTTAAGTATGCCAGAGCACCCGCAGGCGTCCACAAAAAGCTGAAGAATTTGGAGAACTGCATCGTTTTGATCAACCTCGTAGCCCGCCACCCATTTCTCAGCTGCCAACTAAAGTAAGATGGGGCTTAGTTGATTTAATCCACCAAGATAAATTACATCAAGATCTTTGCTAGCCCTTACGACTGTAAACAGACCAGAGCAATTAGTATCCCTTGGAGCGGACCTTCTTGTGACAGCCGTCGACTGATAAACAGATCCTACAATCGTATTAGCAGCGCTCCTCATTCGATTCTTCCTCGGCTTTCTTGGCGTGTAATCATCATCCTCTACTTTGCTACTTTTGGTTCTTCTTCTCGACTAAAATTTGGACCTCAAAAGTCACAAAATAAGATCTCAAAAAAGTGTACCTTGGTTGATGAAATATCATCATCAAAGTCCGCTCCTGAATAGTCCAACTTACGTTTACGGTGACGCAAGCTCATCGAAAGAGTCGGAGATCGAAACATTGATTCGTCATCATTGTCTCTAAACCGAGAAGACGCGTCAAGAGTACGACCCGAGCTGGTAACATCCATGTTTTCATTCGAGTTGTATTCTTCTTCACTAATATGCTTGCAGTTAAGAGACGACATTTTGATTTCAACAACTTGAAATAACTGAAAAAAAAACTGATAGAAGATGACTGCTATAAGGCTCGCCAAAAATTATGACTCGCTACATCGACTCGCTGCACTTTTTTCCCAATTAAAAGTTTTTTAATGTAAAAGCTTCTAGAAACTTCTCAAGGAAATACAGTCAAACCTCGATTTAAAAGACTCTTTTTAGAAAAATGGGGGCCGTTAAATCGAGGTTTGACTGTACGCACTATTCGGCTGGTTACAGCTCCGGTGAAGACTTGATCAATGAAATTTATAAATTTCAAACACTTTTCCTCACTACTCTGCGAACCTAGCTGAATGAGATTTCCGTACCGTCCCTTGAAAAGAAGAATAGCGATGTTAAAAGTAATGGAAGCTTAAGCTTAACCAAAAATCCGACAAAGGTCCTAATAAAATTGTGAGAGGGAAATTACGAGAAAGCATAAACTACCGTGTAAAAAAAAACAATAATAAATTTGAAATTTCAAAAGTTTAGCGTTATGGTGAGACGTTTCAGAGAAAGGGGGTAATTTTACTGGCTGTGTGACATTTGCGCAGCAAAGTACGTGGTTGACTGTTCTTCGCTGTATCTTTATTAATAGCGTAATTTTTTTTTATTTAGCCAGTTCATGCCAGCCTCTTGGAAAAATCCTATGGTTGGTTTTTTTAGGCTAAGGAAAGAACAAGATAGGTTTTTTTGATGGTAAACGGCCAGTTTGAGATGGTTTTCAATTTTTATTTTTTAATATCGTTGAAAGTTTGTATTGAAAGGTAAGTCTGTAAGTTTAGATGTTTCTCCAAACACTAATCGAACCAAGTGGATGTTCACTTGGTGTGAATTTTTTTCTTATTTTTGAGGCTTTAAAATTATTTTTCATGCATTAATTAGAGCATTGTAAAGGGTACACGGTGAATTGCGGGTCGCCAAAATCGGGCCAGCCCATACAATTAATTATTATGTTCATTCTACTATTTTAAGTCAGCTTCTTGTGTTCAATCTCGCTGATCATAGTCGCTGGGCTATTTTTATAGAGTGCTTAACTTATTTTTTGTGACTTTAATTCCAAGATTATAAACAAGGGAAAGCCGCAGGTGTGTGGACACGCTCCATCCCATGATTTCGTCGAGGCCGTTTTTTGGTAGCGCTATGATTTTTTTGGCCATGGACAGCTGGCCATGGTTTTCAAGGCTTATTTTTCCTGTTTTGGTTTGTGTTGCAAGGAACCTTCTAAAGTCAACAATATACTTTGATGCGCAAGTACCATGGTTTAACACGCTTTACTGTAATGAATTGTATTCTCGGCTTCTGCGATAGTTCTATCTTATAATTATGCTATTATATTATTGAGATAATGGACATTTGATCCAAAAACTTTGATTAAAAACAGTCTAATTGTTTCAATTAGATTTCCATAGAAATATTTCAGTACTGGAAAAACTTTGATTAAAAACAGTCTAATTGTTTCAATTAGATTTCCATAGAAATATTTCAGTACTGGAAAAACTTTCCCATTTTTTCCGGAACTCCTACATCCGTAGAGATCGAAGACGAACCGGTGTACTTCAGAAACTTGCTCAGTAGTCACCTGCATTGCTAAATTTCCATGGATATGTTACGCCGTTCATATTTGAAAATACTTTATTGAAGCCTTTTTCGAACTACTTACAGGCTACAAGGAAAAACATATGGGAGAAACATTGAAATAATGCTTGAGCTTCAAAAAAATTTAACGAGTCTTAACAAAAACAAAAAGTTCTTAACAACGGAGCACACCTAGGTAGCTTAGATGAAACTACTGCATCATCGCGAGTTAACCATCATAAGCACACCAGCACAACAACCACAAATGCATTTAGTGTCCACTTTGTAAAAAACTACTGCATCATAAACCAACGGGCCTTATGTCATACAAGTAGGTTTACATTCCTAAATCGCTATTTTACTCCGGATTTTTCTTCTGTTTTCTGAGGCGCATACACCGGAGTGGGCACATCTGAGACATTAAAAGCTGGTAGAACACTTGGGAAATGCTTGTTTTTAGCAACCGGCGTAGAAGTCCTGGCATCACTGGAAGGCGCAGGTTCACTTGAATTCAGCGATGAGGGCATCTGTGCAACAAGCGTCTTGGCCTTGAGAAGGTCGAGCTTGGTAACACTGATGTTCGCGACGGAACCCACCATAGGGTTTATACTTCGCGCATTCTTCGAGCCATCTATTGTACGCGTCAGATCGTGGAACTCTACGTTTTGCGGCACAGGAGCTTTTTCAAACAAATCATCCAATAGAATTTTGGAATACTGAATTTTGATTCCATTTATGAGCAGAGCTTTTTACAAACACGTGACATACCGCAATGTTTCGATCTATTAGATAATCCACTTCAAAGTCATCGTCATCCATTCCAACTAAATTGATCATGGATTAACCCTTTTCTTATATAGTCGAGTCTCGATATAGTTCAGATCCTGAGGATCCGCCCTAACACTACGTCTCCAATAAATCCGCATCTGCACTGCTTTTTGGGGTGATCGTTCTAGAGAAATTCAACTCTCTATAGTAAAAGACTAATAGCTTTTTATAGAACGAACAGCTTTGACTATCGTATCAGCAGTCACGTCACTTGTTTCAATCTTTCACTGGAGACAGTGAAATACGGATTTTGTGCGGGTGAAAAACGGATTAATGGGGACGTAGCATAAGTGCAAACTATATCAAGATCTAAATATAGGGGAAATTAATTCAAGCAGATCTTACAAGGATTGAGCATTGACATGGCCGCCTTGATCCAGCCAACATAGATAACAAATTCATATATAGTATAGAAGGGGATTACCCAATCTGTGTCAGACTGATCCTGTGAAAAACGAATATTCTTAAACTAAAACCTGTAAGTTTAGAGAAATTCACCTGCTGCCGAACAATGTATTGTTTGCCAATAAGACACATAGTAAAATAGATGACTGGAGCTGCTAGTGCCACTTGCGTCAATGAAATTGGAAGCATGCAGATGAAGTCTTGAGCCAGAAGATTGTACATTTTTTGACGGGTACGAACTATCTCCTAAAAACACAAGACTACAAGTTTTGGTACCTCTTTACCCTGTGACCCCACTTCAAATTACATTCAAAAACTGCTTCTTTAATTCTCTTTTCCTGGTTCTATTTTTACAAGCATCAAATTGGTGAGTATCACGCATGAAACAAAAAAAAACAAGGCGAAGCAAATAAAATCATATCTAACAAAATATTTTTTGCACACCCAAGTGATTGTCGGAACTTGTTCGGAAAGAGGGCCGCATTTTTGAACAATTAAAAAAAGCCCAGTTAGGCAAGCCATATCATTTAAAAACCTTTATTACTCTTCGAATACATCGTATTCCCATTCACAGTCAAAAACTTGGCGAATAGTAATCTCGCCATCAACACACACGAATACTAAAATGCATATATTAATTAACTCTCAAAAATGCGGCCCTCTTTCCGAACAAGTTCCATTGTCATAATCCGTTGTTCATTGCCTTTACTTTTCTCTTTAATGTCTCTTTCAGACACGATTCCCAAAAGATAAAGTTGTAATCGCAGGACGAATTTGAGTTGATCTTTCTCTGATATCGTTATTGATTTTCAGATATAAATGTCCTGTCCGAAAGCTATTTTCTCAGATATGGTGTTTCCTGCATCACTTCGTAGCTGGTGTTCGAGGTAATCAGATTTTTGACTGCAGTCTGAAATGTGGCCCAGGGTGCATGTTACGCACTGCACAAGTACCCAAATTTAGCCGCAATGTGTACAAAATTACTTCGTGCAAAGAGTTCAGGTGGTAATTAAGAAAATTTCCTTCATCTGCCGCATGCTTTATGATCTTCTGAATCCAATCCAAAGGCAAGGAATAGAGACAAGACTGCTGGAAGTACACTCCTCCATCTTCACCATCAAGCATATCTGCCGCTTTGCGGAGCAATTGTATCTCTTCCTTCGTAGCTAGCACCGGATTCTAAAAACAGAGAACTCTTACTAATCCATTCGAAGCTAAGCCAATCAAACCAAATTGTCCAAACTTGGAAAGCGCTTTTTTGTCGATACACTGATATCACGCATCAACAGAACAAAAGCTAAGTTCCAGTATCTGCACACTGCTAACCGAACTTGTCGTTCCTTCTCCTAAAAATAAGCCTTAGACGACGTTTCAAAATGCAATAAAAATGCTCCAAAAGACCGACCCGAGATGTTGGTCCATTACTTTTCATTAGTGCCGATATTAGCATGCACAAAGTATCAGGCCAGGGAATTTCCATGAATAACCACCACCATCTGGAAGAAAAGCGACTTGTTTCTAAAAAGTTTACCAGAATTTTAAACCTTGCATTAACATATGTGATGTAAAAAGCAGCCACGAAATTTAACGTTGATCCGTAAGCTTTAAGGTAAGAGTCCACGATTCCAACAATTTGTTCAAACATAGCACCTGATGGCGTTCCATAGAGTCCAATTCGATAAACAAGGCTGAATACTGACAGAGTTAAAAGACATAATTTGCAGGTAAATAAAAAAAAAACCACCTTATAATGTTGTAGAGAGCAATCCAAAGCATGAATTCATTTACAATGCTCTTCCAAATGCTTCCACGCCATCGAGCTAGAAGACGAAGGTAGGTAAGAGGACCAATTGTAGCAACTTCTTTCATGTAACCGACAGTCATTTTCAAAAAATCGTTGATACCGGAAACGCCTAAAAAGAAATTACCGAGTCACGGAATCAAGGCTGTTAGTTGTAATTGTGTTAGAATTAGCTTTTAGCATTAGAACTACCATTAGCCTTATAAAAACTTTATAAAAGTTGATGCCAACGCTAGAGCTAATGGTGCAGCTTAATGCTAAAAAATCAAGAGGGGGACCAAGACAAAAAGTTAGCATGGATATTAGCTTGTTAACTTTTTCATCATCATCCCATCTGTTCTTTGCGCGAATTTAGAAAAAGCGTAATTTGTTGACGTTCCTAAGTTGGCACAAGATTCTTGTGACAAGAATGTACTAAAGTTTTCTCAAGCAAAATATGTATTGCATAAATATTTAAAGCGTTCTTATAATACTTTGTTGTTTTAAAAGAAATAGTCAAAATAGCTTGAAGTACAGGGTGTGTCTAAAAAATTTGACCACTTTTGAATTTTCAATTTTGTTTTTGATATCTGGTTTGTAAGTGTATTTACAATTTTTACCACTTTTGTCTAACTGTTGTGTCGTTGCAGTCATGCTATTTTTTTTTATAATTTAAGAAGATGGCTGAAACCAGGAAGCAACAACTGTGCGCTGCTTTCGTCTGTCTGTGCCAAAGAGGAAAACCGTACAAGCTTCATCCTCGTCAAGAACTTGGGCCGGAGCATATGCCGAAAGCGCTTGCGATTGTTTGTTGTTTATTTGTCTTGTCTGTTAATAGTGGAATAAAGTTTTGATAAAGCTGTTTGTCATTGTGCACAAAACCCCAAGTGAATTTGGAGATTTCCGAGGATTAAGGCCCAAAAATTTGGAAATCGATCACGCGTGAGCCCACCTAGCCGAAAATTTTTTAGGTGGTCAAGCTTTTTTTGACACACCCTGTACGTGAATTGCTCCGAAATTTTATTGAAAAGGCAACATCAATTAATTGTTCTAAAGAAAAACAACTTCTTGCCTGTTCTTGCGTTAAAATCTTGTTTTAGGCAATTAGTCTTGCACGCTATGCGTGAAGTAATATTTATAAATTATTACTTTCAAGCCCATAAAAGCTTCTCTTCTCGACCAGTTTCCCTTTCAAAGATTCTAGATGTCTAGACGGAATGTTGGTCTTTTTGGCTCAGTTTCGTCCCTTTCTCTCAGTCTTCCCCTCAAAGTCGCTTTCCCAAAAGGAGATAATGGTGAGTTCTCCATTTTTTCTGTATTAATTTTACAGCAAGTAGACTCTTTTCAGCTAGGTTACATCCACAAATGTCTGGAATACCAAGTTAAAAAGTTACACGATGAAAAAGACTGGTTCAAGATTTTGTAGGACTTGCTGGATCTGCTTTTTGTGCGTCTACTTTACCATGTTTTAGGGACAAATGTGGCTATCCACACAATGTGAAATGGGACATCAGGAATAACTATGATGACTCCGACACCTACAAACTGTTTGGGGCAGCCGTATCTGTGCTCTCCATGTCCCTTGAGGAGGTGTGCTGACCAAATCTCTGTTTCTAAACTGATTTTTTCAAAAATTTTAGGTGTTGGAGGAGTTTGGTGTATGGTTCTACCACTTTGCAGGCGCTGATGGATGGGGCGTTTTGTTGAACTGCTTGGCCACCAACTTATATGTAAATGCTCTTTTGAATTTAAATAACCCACTGTGTGCAACTATTAGAGGGGTAAAAGTTTTACCGTAAAACGACGTTTTGCCATGGTTTTTTCAAAAATGATTGAATAAAAGTACTCATTTTTGAAAAAAAATATTTTGAGGATTCTCAATAGCCGAAATTTCTTCAGGGATCAAAGTTAATTGTTGCCGAGATATGACCAAAAGTTTGACTAACTACATTTTGAAACACCTACCACCTTACTTGCGTCCACATCTCGGCAACCAAGCCATTTTTTGAAATTCTCCTTTCAGATTCGGATTCCTGAGGACATTTTGACTATTGGAAAGCCTTAGAATAAAAATCTTCTTTCAAAAAAAACCTATCTCCGAAATACGGTAGGTTCTCATAAATTGTGTTAAGGAGTTTTTGGAAAGCTTGAATGCCATGCACTTCTTCATTAACCACACTGCGTTTATGAGTGAGTAGAAGCCAGCCCGTTGGTCTGGCTTCTATTCACTCTTGCCAGTCTGTTTAGGCAGCAATAGAGGAGCCAGTTTCAAGTGTGAGATAAAAACAGATGGTTCTTTGCGTTTGCATTACTACTCACTGCGACCTGGACTCTATCCAATTGCTAAGGGTGGGCTGGCTTGTTGGCTTTTTATCCAAATTTTTAATTGGGCAAATATGCTGTTAGGTGTGCTCAGAGAAGTGGCCAAGCAACTCTTTGGGCTGGATGTCAAAATATTTGTTGCGGAACACACCCAAGAGCGCAGGAGCAACATTGTGACTGAGCATGTGGTTAGCCATAGTTTTGAATTTACCGTGTACTTCCTAAATTTCCCTAATACTGGTCAAATATGAGCCTTGAAGTTTGCTATATTATACAAACTTGAGATGAACATCTTCTGTATTAGAGCTGATTCACTGAAGAACAGGGACATGCCCCTCTAAACATAAATTGTTCAGATATTTGTGGTGGAGTCGGTCAAAAAAAACATACCTCTTGTCCCTCCTAAGCTTCTCAGCATATCCAATGTCAAAGAAGTTTACACGGTAAGTACTTAGAAGTGGTTAAATTATACAGCAAATTTGCCTAAGAAACATGCCCATACGCGACAATAACTTCGATTGAGACTTTGTCTTTACCACACAATAAGTACCGCTTTTTGAAGTTATCTTAACCTCTTATAACCATAAATACCTCCGGCAAGTAGTTCTTGTACCAGGTGGCCTGCCGGCAGCGTGTTAGGCTTTTGGTCTCTCAGGTTCTCAAATCCACTTAGCGACAACATACTTATTTTTCGTGCTATACTCCCTAGGCTTTCTGATTTCTTTGACACGGATAACGCCTGCTCGTTTACTGAGCTTTTAAATGGACTTGTAGCGACGAGATTTCTTCGCCCAGATTAAGTTAAAGGTAAGGTCTACAAGTGATAGACAAATAAATACCGTTGGAGAAAGTCCATCACAAAAGTATTGATTCCATGCTTCATGACCCTTTGCAGCCCGCATTGACAAATGTTGGACTGCTCTTTTAATTTTTTGCCTTTCAGCCGCTAGAGATGTCGTTCCAGAGCTTCTCTTCCATGTTCCCCACCCACATTTGCTTCAATAAACAGTTGGGAATTGAGCACTGTGGTAAAGTCGACAGTTGCTTACCGTGTTGCAAAATATAATTTTAGGAGACTTCCTCTACCACGAATTAGAACTTTCAAAGAAAAGGACTACCAAATTGTCTGACATTTTCATTCTTCTCCAACCAGATGATGTTCCAGTGAGTTATAGAAGATTCTTAAAAATGTTATGTACTGAAGACGGAAAGAACGAAGAACAAGCGAAAGAGATATTAAACAACCTTTACGATCGAACTGCCCAGACTTCTATAAGACATAGCTCATATAGTCTAGCACCGATACAGAAAGTATTCATATCAGGACAAATAATAATATTCCAGGGATATTACAAAAAACATGAAAATAATTTTCTTGGAGTTAACTAAAATATCACCTTGGACTCGTCTGACCATTTTCTATGTATAGTCAACCCTCGATTTACACTACGTTTTCAATAAGAGGAGAAAGAGAAAGCGAGGGGGGTGTTTCCAATGCAAACGATAAATTTAAAGAGAAAGTGGAGGAGAAAGAGAAGAGTGTTTCCAATAGAAAGAATTCTTGCAGGAATCTCATCGATTTAACAACCTCCTGAAGTCAATTTGGTTGATTTTATTTAACGACCTCATTGAGTCAGTCCACAGGGGGGTCGTTGAATCGAGGGTTGACTGTACTTTGTTTCACGTTCTCTATCGATGTTGTGTAGACACAGCTCTTGATCCATACTCATAAGAAAAAGTTACTGACATCAATGGTAAGAACAGCGCTTTCGAATAAGCTCTGTGTTGGGGCATAACAATACAGTGCGGTGCATAATTATACGAACACCCCTAATTTCGCGTGTCTGAAGATTTTTTGAAACAACTTTGAAAATTCATTATTGCCATGTGAAAGAGCATTGCAAAAAACGCTGTTTCCAGCCCAAAATTCAGATTTTGTACCAGTGTTACAAAACTTTTTTGCTGCGAATGCAAAAAATGGTGCATATTTATGGTGCATATTTATACGAACACTTAGAACAAATCGCTTTATTGACGACATATCATGAAAACAACGAAACATAAATAACAGATACCTGTAAATTTAGTAATCCGTAAGACCACCGGAACGATTTATCACTTGAAAGATTCTATTTGGGATGCTTTTCACCAATTTTTTGATGTCCTCTAGAAAGGCGTCCAAAATTGCTCCTTTCAACTCATTCACACTGCGAAACTGACGATTGTTGTTGTATATCCGCCGGACCAAGATTTCCCACAAGTTTTCTATGATATTTAGATCGGATGAGCAAGCAGGCCAGTTGAGAAGAACTCTGATATTCTGATCAGTAAACCACTTCCTTGTCTTCTTGCTCACATGAATCGATACGTTGTCTTGTTGAAAAAGAAGCTGAAGACGACGGAAATGGTCGAG
>BBSZ01007503.1:0-18246 GCA_000981365.1 Subanguina moxae | reverse complement strand
GCAAGCCTTTTTTGACCATTTTTAAAGGGATGAAGAAGGACTGCATAAGAAGAGAAAGGGATAATCAAGCTGCCACTTTCTAAGGAGGGCCCACTCAGGAAAAAAGAAGATCCCGAACATAGCTTTGTCAACTAGGCTCTACCTCAAACAAAAACTCTAGCATGCTTGCCATCTTCATGCATCTCAAGCCTTTTTTGCCATAATTCAGTGAGAAAAACGTGGTAAAAGGGCAATATAATCCAGTAGAGTCGACTTTTCTCTCCATTCTGCTAGCAAGAAGCTCTTTTGATATCCTAAATCTGATGAGGTCGTCTTTTAAAAGGCGTCGTTCTAGCGTAGAGTGGATATATACAGAGTTGATTGTAGTCTGAAACGGCAGAAGACGAAAGTACAAGAAGTAAAGTTAGACGTGCAAGAGTCGCACATAAATAGTATTACAAAGCTAGACCAATATCGATTGCACAGGTTGCGGCTGAACAAGCTGGGTCAACACTCCCCGCTCTTTTGTGTGTTTGTGCTAAATTAAGATGGGCGTTCATTAAAGTCGGAGAACACATATTGGACAGTGATGGTTTTGTATGTGTGGTTAGCTGGATTACAATTCGAATCAGTGTCTGCAAACATGAAAACCGGAAGAATGGACTGCTCCGGCTCCATTTAGGGTCAAAATCCGTAGGCACCGAAGCTCAGCACTTACTTTATTCATTACCTTTGCCTTTAGCCTGGGTAAAAACAAGTTTTACCGTTACCTCTTACCCTTACCCTTTACCTTGACTTGACCTCTAGCTCATAGAAAGGTGAAGATAAAGCTTATGTCTACCGCCCTTGTTCTTCCCCGGCGGCGTTTTTCTAAACTTCTGCCCCGAAAAACCCCACCCGGAGGCTGAGCATCATCTCTACTTTTAATGCCCAAAAGTTTGGCCCTAGAGGTGAGCAGGGTCAAAATTGCTTTTACTTTTCCCGCTTTTTTCTTGATTATATCTCTTTGATATGCTTGTTATATCCTTTCTCAAACAATTATTCCACCTTTACAGATTTTTCCTACCGCCCGCCACTATTTTATAATATACAAAGTGAGTTGAATAGCCTTTTTTGTAAGCAGCAGTAATATTATGTTTTTTCCCATTCCTTTTTGTATTACAAAAGCTACATGGGTTGTTGTTAGACCCTTGTTGGGGACCTCTGTTTCGCTATATATATTTTTTCGCCTTGGTCCCTTGTTGTTGTTGTCACTTTTTTTCCTGTGGTAAAAACCCAACCCAAGCCTGAGGCTTATATCTTAGGGCCAGTGGACACCCATCGACATTCTCTGGACATTCTCGGGGTCTAGGATCTAAGCCAAGAGTTTAATTTGTATTGACCTAATTGTAGAATGGTGTTCTCGGAAGTGGTAGGCACTTTGTCTTTTCTGCAACCCCAGTCAGATGATGACATGGCTGACAGACTGCACTACTACTACACAACCACTTTTCTTCTGGTCACATCCGTTAGTTTTATTCAAACCTCTGGTAGAAAAATGTATCAAGAAATTTTTTTTGGTACTACTACATTATTTGAAAGGAGGAGGAGGGCGGATTTATAATTCAATAGAATCAAAAAAATATGTTCCCGCAGGGCTACCGCGTTTTAGACGACGGAAAAGATGAGATTATAGATTTTCATATGTTCAAGACGTATTTGAAATCCCTAAGGCAATTTTTTGAAAATCAGTATTTATAGGTGCTGATCTCGTTGAAAATGTTTGGTGGAAGGCCAATTGAGGTAAACGCAGTTATAAGTGTTTGCAGACGGTGTGCTAGCAAATGTTTTAGTGCTGGATGCCGGCAGAGTACCAAAACAGTTGGCAGGAGTACACAGGTTGTCCACATTGCCATGATTACTGTTTGAGTTGAATCAGGTATTGTTTAAGAGATCTACTGCTTCTCTATGAACACCTACTTTGCCCCCTTCAACAAACAAATCCCGATGGAGCAGAGCGCTCGTGACCAAAACATGATCTCCTACTACCAGTGGACTCCGTTTTTCCTGGGTAAACGTTGGTACATGTTTAGATGCATGGTTAACAGCACTTGCTGTTTAAAGCAACTTGCTTGCCGAGAACTTTTGGGATTGGGAGGGGGATATATTCTTTGGAACCTTTTAGAGGTAAAAGAAACCACCGTACCGCTAGCTGTCCCACTCACCTAGCTGATGAATTCAAATTGGGACATTTTAATATTAAAAACGTGAACATGTCCGCTTATAAAGGCAAACTTTTTCAGTAATTTGTGCATTTATGTTCTACTCACCTTGTCTTATCTGGAGGGTTGGTTTTTTTTTATTGGAATAAACTTGGCTAGGGCCTTATTTGTGCAAACAAAATTTTACGGTATTTACATTAGAGCCTCTAATTTAGAGGTAGCCATAAAGCTCAGCAAATAAAAGATACCGTATAACCTCTATTAACCCTCCCTCCTCTCATGTCACGACGGTCAATGGTCAACCATGTTTTACTGCTCAGCCACTCGACAATTGGGTACTGACACCATACTCAAAAGTATAGCCTTGAATCTCAGCTACATTTTTGAGTATGGTGTCAGTACTCAATTGTCGGGTGGTTGAGTCGTAAAAAGTCGTTGACCACTGACCGTCGTGACGAGAGAGGGGGGAGGATTAATAGAGTTTATAGGGTAAACAACCAGTAGTGAACTGGCTCTCTTATTTTCGCTGTTATTGATCTCAGGCTTAATTAAGATGCTGTACACCAAGTCGGGCATTCGCCTAAACGATGTTGTCGCTTTTGCTACAGATCGGTCCAACATTCAGCCAAGTTGTGAAGACAATAATTACAACAGTGTACTATAGTTGATTGTAGAACAACGAGAGGCCAACATCAAAGGGGTATCCGCCCATCTGGGCTCTGTGTTCAAGCACCGTTTCCGGTGGGGAAGTGTGCAGGGCAAAGATGGCATAGCTCATCCCTACAGGCACAAATTCCTCCGGCTGCTCAATTTGCGTTTCTATGAAGCCTATCTCACCATGCTCTACATCGGCATTAAAATACTCTTTTTGATGAATGTCAGCGTACAGGTTTGTTGATAAAAATTGATACTAAAAATATCTTAAAATCGAGTCCTGATAAGCCGCCACCCTCAATAAGCCGGCACCTAGGACTCGGTCCCGACTCATAAGAGTAATCCTCCATTTCGGCATTGAGCCCTGCCCATCCTTGATAGATGGTTTTTGAGATTTTTTCCACACTCAGACTCCACACATTACAGACAAGGCCAAGACCCCGCCTGGAGACATCTTGGGCTGGGTGCCACTAAATGAAGGAATTTTTAAGTGCTCCACCCAAAAATGTTTTTCATTTACAGATGTTCATAATGAACTGGTTTCTGCAGACAGACGCTTACGACTACTATGGCTGGGGAGTGCTCCAGGACTTGATTCAAGGAAGACGTAGACTATTTTAGTGACTAAATGGATAGTAGCCTTTAATTCTAGCATGGAGTGACTCCGGCAATTTTCCTCGAGTAACCTACTGTGTACGTTTTTCTACTTTCTAACTTTATGTATGTGGGATAAATAGAGTATCAGGGTCTAAAATGGGTATGTGTGAAACTAGTTAAAAAAATCGGTTGCTTTGCTACAAAATAAAAAATAGATAATAAAGCAACTAAAGTGCTAAACTCACCAGAAAAAGGAGCTATAAATTTGGGAAAGGGCCAGGGAGGTATAATCCAATAGAGTCAACATTAGAAAATGAAGTTTTTGAGCTATTCTGATAGGCAAAGGCAAAATACGCTAAGCAATAACTTTAGGACATGGATGTGAGGATTCTAGGTAATAGTTTCAAGTGAACGCAACTTATACTTGGTTAGAATGTTCGCAGGAAATGTGCAGAAACACACTGTGCAATGTGTAAGTTGTTGATCCTTTTAGCCGTTTTGCATAGGCAATATTCATTTTCCATCTTCAAGGTTCTTGTGATCAATATCTTCACAGAAAAGGTGGTTTTTAGTAGGGCTGTGTGCTTGTAAAAGTCTAATTTGAGGTGTTTGTGTTGTTGTTGGTGTGGTACACCTTCCTGGTTGTGGTCTCGCTGATTAGTCTGGCCAACTGGCTCATCTCTTCTCTCCCTTTTGAGGCTCGCAAAAAGTAGATTGTTTGTACAACAACAACAAAAACGGCACTAACAACGAATAGCCCCTCCCCCCACGCTCATTTCGAAACAGCAAGGTAAACAGCCTTGTAATTTGCATCTTCAGACCCCAGGCATACAACTAAGCCTTGGGCTTAGGGCAGACCAGTGTAAGTTAGCCGAGACCTAGCGTATACAATGAACTCTCGATTTCTATGACAAAAAAGCGTGGAAATCGGCTTCCTTATTCTTTTAGCCTATAAGAATTGCCTAGAAATGGTCAAAACCTCTTTTTTAAAGAAGTTTGAAACAAATATATGGGAGGAGTGGAGGCTATTCCTTGCTAGGGTCAAAAAACCCAACTTTTTTATTCAAAACTTATTTTAGATTCATTGCCAGACGACTGGAGCTAGCAGATGTGGAGTTTAAACGCAAAAACTTTGATCAAGAGCTGGAAGAGGTTAGTGCAACCTCTAAGCATTCGATGAGAAAATTATTTTATTTCAAATTTCAGTTTGTTCGAGACTACATCAAAATGGATGGTAAAAATTTTTACCCTAAGTCTACCCTAAGCCTAAGGCTTACTTATATGCCTATGTGTAGTTCCTGGGGTCTCATAATCCCCGGGCTCTTAAAAAAAACCATAGCGAACACTTTTTTGTAAAATCGGTACCGCACATGTCTCATCCGCAACTAGCGTTAGTTTCACACACGTTACATCCACGAATGATCCCATGCCATGAAAGTAATTTGTCTTTAGGTATTTTCGTGCTCAGAATGCTAACCATCCACGCCGGCATACTTGTCTGCACAGAAATTGTCGATGAAATGTAATTTTTTTATACAGAAGATATTACTGTCTCTAAAACACTAGGCTTTTTCCTTCAGGTGGGAAGATTATGTTCGTCAAAGTGCAGGTAAGCGATGGCCATACTTCATGAGCGTTTCTGTCACTTATACAGTATATTATACAGTGTATTATTATATACAGTGTATTATTATAGCAGTACCAAATCTGGCTTTCTGATCCAATTTTTCTAACCGGCCGTTGAATTTAGCCAAATTTCCCAAGACTCCTGGCGGAGTAAGTCCTTCCGCCAACTCCATAGAAGACGGTGGCGGCAAGTATCCGGGCACACCTTCCGACCGCCAATCCTTGCTTCCCAAGCGCAAGACCAGTGTTCTAGTGCCGCTTGTGTCAGCCAGACGAGATTCCCATTTTTATACGGCCTACCCCCCACAAAATACCTCTGACCGTCCCTCTAGTGCTTTGCCTTATGCTACAACTGCTGGATTGGCTGCTGCTTCCCATTTCTTGTCACCCCAACCAAGAAACGAGGTCTTTCTGAAGACACCTAGTGCTCAACAATGGCGTACAAACCGAATGAGAGGTGGGAAAGGTGGAGCAGGGCCATCCGGAGGCATGGCCAGACCTCGCAACACCGGCAGAAGTGTGTCCTCAACACTGGCTGGTGTGGCTGGAGCAGCGGCCACTATTTCCGCCATCCATGCCGCTAAACAGCAGAAGCAAAGCCAGCAACCAGCCATTGTGATTGAGGACAGCAGCAATGAGAGTGGAGAAGAAGGCAGTGGGTTGGACGAGAGTGCGGTGGAAGAACGGTATAAAGAGGGATGGTTACAACCACCCACACCTCATCAAGAAGGACCTTAGAATGGCTGAATTGGCTATGCAGAAGCCTTGGGCAAATAAAAAACTTATTTTTTTCCCAATATAGCTTGCTTTTCATCAATAAAAGTATTTTTTGCTGCAATCAAACAAGTGCTCTTGCCTTTTTCTAACCACAGAGGGATTCTTGCAGCTTTAAAATGCCCTCGACAAAGAATCTAGCCAGCCTTGAGCATACAAATTCCTCGATGGCATTGTACAGTTGTTCATTGTTTCTTCCGAACTCTTTTCCTCGGGCATTCCAAAATGCATGACATCCCTGAATAATAAGGAAGTGTTCCTGTAATAATCCAGTTAAGCGCAAATTTGTTTACTAGCTCCCTATTTGGTTGGTATTGCAAATTGCATAGCTAACCTTTGAATTAAGCGAGTAAAGCAATCTGCCTGCTGAACTAACAATATTACTTACCAACTACTTCTCTTCCTATTTTCTCAAGCATTTCAACTCAGTCTGTATTCTTGAGTTTGTGGCCTTCTCTATGCTATTTACTACCCCTCCTCTTCCTCCTACTCCTACTTTCTCCGGATTAATTTTATTTTGTTTAAGGAGGAGTGGAGGAAAATTTTATTGGCGGCTAGGCTTTCCACGGAAACCCCTTAATCTTGCTTCACTAAAAGCAGTGTGATTGAGAATTGTTTTTCAGTCATTTTTATGTTTGTCTCAACCAAAACTTTTAAATTTATTAGATTTGTATTCTAAAGTGATGTTCTTGACCAAAAAATCATCACAAGCAAGTCCGCTCATTCGCACGGCATAATTGTGTCAGATAATTTTTTAAGCATTTTCATTTTCTAAATGGCCTCATAAAAAGATAGAAGACGCAAAAAGGGTCTAAATGTATTTATTTCTCAAAAATCTTGCTCAGATTTATCTCGCAGGTAAGTCTGTGCACGATCCCTAATCTCAAGCCTCCGTCGCTCTCTTACACGGGTACGGGGGCTTTAAGTTGAGATGCGCACACAAACATACCACCTGAGAATAGCTCTGGATGCACGAAAATAGTATGCATATCAGGGCTTCTCTATGCGGCAGGTCACTGCAAGGGAAACTATGTTCAAGATCTTCTCTTTTACTAGGTGGGCCCCATACTTGCCCTTTGCCTTCGCTTATGCCCTTGAACAATGGTTATGATCGCAATGAGCAATAAGCCTAAGCCCTTTCGAGGGAGGGGGGGGTGGAGGTTGCTATGCAGCAGCTGAATAAATGGGACATTTTCAATATCTCTTACGTTCAAATTCTAAGATAGGATAAATCTACAGAAAGAAGAGGTTTTTGATGGGTTTCACAGATAAAATTGCCCACAAGGCGATGTCAATTGTAAAACCCATCTAATTATTTTCATTTCAAAAGATTTATTAATCTTTGACACAGTCATAATGCAATTATTGGATTTTGTTGCGAGTGAAGGGACATCAAATTGAGACTCGACTGTAGCACATAATTTTCAAATTCCATTGGTTTTTTTAATTTTGCTGCAGGGCCATCGAGCTGGAGAGAACCCGAAAAGAAACAAGGGCTAAACTAAAGCTTGGCTTTTGGATCAGCCTGTTTTATGACTTTTTCAAAACACTAAAGCACCAATTTTTGGTACGAGCCGTTAATTTGCACTAATTTGCAAACCAGAGTTTGCATCCATTAACCAGTCTGATCCACCACCTTACTCATAATTAAAATTTATATTTTGATTCCGAAAATTTGGGTTTTTCCTCTCACTAACTTATCCGAGTTTTTAACAGGAGCCGGCAGAAGGCGCTGCGTAAAAACTAGTGATTGGGTTGCGCTAACCAGCGATTCAATCCCATTTTCCCATCATAATGTCTTGTTCCCATTTTCCTCCATTCTCTGGGCGAGTGCAAGTCAATGTTTTGTTGCTCTTTTGTTGATATTTTCTATAAAAATGTGATGAGAGAGAGAACACACAAAATTTGATTTCCAAAAATTTACGACCCAAAACTTTTTCTCTCCACAAAATTGGTTGAAGGAGTAGACCACTGGCAGCTGAGCAATTGACTCAGCTGTGCTGCTATTATTCTGCTAATTTTAAATCAAATTATTTTCTGCCTTTGTCGAAATATTTCAGATACTAAATGTTCAGCTTTGTATGCCATAGGAATGGGTAAAGTTTAGGAAAGTCGTTTTCGGTTGAATACTCGGTGCTAGTACTTAGCTTTCATAGACACATTGACCATATAAGAAACATTTTTACCTTTTTTAAGGGATCAAGGGCTGTATAGGAGAGGGAAAGACGCAAGTAAAGACCATTTTGTAAAAAGGGTGCACTCAGGAAAAGAGAAGATGGCTCTATACGACAATCCGGTTTTTTTGCCTTGTGTTGTTTAAACCCTTTAAACACTTCTAAGCATTTGTAATACACTAAAAACGATAGAAAAAAAAAATATTTTACGAACCTTTTCGAGATAGAAAGCCAGTTTTTGGGGATTTGGGAAACCAAGGTAGACAATCTTTTAAATGATATTTTCAGGCGCCACCTACTACATTCAGGAATACGACTAGGCTTTAGGCTTAGGATAGGCCAGCGTAGGTTAGCCGAGACTTAGCGTCTAACATCTTATACCTAGACCTAAATCCAACAGAGGGGAACAAGGCAAAAAAACCCTTGGATTGTCGTATAGAACCGATACTTCTCCAGTGATTTATGTCTCAGGTATGCTTGTGTGCGCATCTCAACTCCAAGCTCTCGCGTCCCCGTAAGGTTTTTTCGGCTGCGGGGGGAGGGAGAAAACACAAAAAGTATTTGTCCATTTCACAACTTTTTCTGGTTGTTTTCTAAATTGTGATATGTTTTTGTGACGCCAGCAAGTAAAAAAGACTTGAGCCATAATCCCATTTGTAGAGACAGCAGGTGTCAGCAACCGACTGGCAAGTCTTGCGTGCAGAACACCCATTCATTCAACTCAAGAGACATTCACTTCAACGAATGTGTGTAAAAGAGTCTTTTTTTGGTGTTTTCTATGTATAAAAGTTGTTAGTTGTTAATCCTAGCCATTCGCGATTCTAACTTGTGAAAAGTGGCCTGAAATTTTGTCTTTCGTTGCCAACCAAGATTGCTTGGTGGACTCATCTCACTTACTGGTGGAATCATTTTTATTATGGATATCAATAGACATGTATTACTATGAATATGCTTGGCAACTGTCATATTTTCTGGTAAATACATGGCTTGATCGACGCCTAATTGCTCGAAAGAAATACTTTTCTGGCCTATAACCCATCAAAAATTTTATTACTCCGATAATAGACCACAACAATTTTGGAGGATTACCTATAACCCCCAGCGCTCGATTAGCCTTGACCCCCAGCACTGAATTTACTTTTCGAGTGCCGGGGGTCAAGATTAATCTAGTGCTGCGGGTATAGGTACGCTTAGCCCAAATTTTTGCTCTTTACAGAAGCATATCTTGAACCATATAATTGATCATGTCCTTCCTTAATGTTTCTTTATATTTATACTATGCACATAGATATAGAAACCAGCGTTTCAGGTTGTTCCACTAAGCTAGTACCAGCCTTTAAATACTGATGACAGCTGTTCTCACTTCAGCGCTTACCCAGCAACCGCAGCACTTATTCAGCAACAGTGCTCCCTCTGCCAACTTCTTTCAAAAACTTCGAGTGGGAGTCAAATTAAAGGTCAGTTCAACCAAATTTTCCTCCCTTTTAAGCGGTTAATTATTTTTAATCGTTGAAACAAGGTACTATGAGCTCCAAATTATAACAACAAATTTATACTGCACCACAACCTAAGGAGTATAATCGTGACTAATTACAGCTTGCAAGCAGGGAGGAGAACACATTAGTCGATTATTTATGAACAAGCCTCCTTTTCTGCCGTTTTTTTAAGCAGGAACACACTTCACCTTGTCCGACTTATTTTTTTATAATTTTTCGTGTACTCTAAATGCTGAAAAGTAGAGAGAATATGTTTTTAGGAAGTGGAAGAGGATTTCTGAGATGACAGATAACTGACCTAGGCTGGCCTAACCTAAGCCAGTTGTACGCAAAAGAGCAATATTTGAGGCATAAAACACCCTAAAAAACTAGTATGCCTTGGGCCACCAAGACAAATAGTCAATTTTTTTTGTGCGATCTTTGTGCGAATATTCGGGAAGTCCAACCTTACTTCTTTTTATAAGTGGTTTTCCCCGTGGTTTTTAATAGAAAAAAGCTGTTGAAAAGCATTAGTATGACTTTTTCAAAGGCAAGAATCAAAAGCAAGAATTATTCATTTAAAATGAGTATGCGTGTAATTCTTCCAAGTGTTTGGTGTTGCTGCCTCATTTTTCACGGTTTTATTGTGAATGGAATGGAAACTGGAGGGTTGTTGTCACCCACCAATTATCTTCTTCTTTTTTTTGCCTGTCTCCCTGGCTGTTCTCATATTCTCACATGCCGCCGGTAATTCTTGTGCCCTCTACGGCTTCTGATAGGCTTGGTGGCAACACTTAATTTGCCGGTTGCAATAAAGCTATAGATATGGAGAGGAAAAGTTTTTTTTTGTTTGGCAGAAGAGCGCGGCTAATCCACCACTTGCTTTATTGTTTAATAGTTTGCTGACCAAAGAATTAAGTAGATGGAAGCTAAATGGGACGTGTGGTTGCACCTGAATAAAAGCGAAATGCTTGATTTAAGTCGGAAAAGTCTGCTTCTTTAACTTTCACTTGTTTCACTGATATGTCTATAGTCTACCACATTTTAAGCTAGCAGTTTATTTTACGCCTCCAGAACTTGTTCTCGAGTGATTTATGTCTCAGGTGTAAGACCAAAACGCCGAGCTACCGTCGCACCCAATTTTTTTTTCGAACTACTGCATGCCAATCCATGTCTTCATAATAATCCATGCCCATACATGTCTTGTGTTGTGGCTTCTCGCATCATTCTGAATAAAGCAGACGTAGACACCCACAAAGCCTAAAAACTCAGCAACAAATCTCGTCCCTTCTACTTCTCAAATGAGCTGGTAGTGTTCGAGCAGTTTTGTTTACTTTTGAACTTAATTCTGCTCTTGCTAGTCCCCTTCCTCTCTCTCTCTCTCCTTCCAATATATACAGGCGGAGAAAACTAGGTAGAGGAGATTGTATTTCCTTCAATGACAGCTTCTGTTTACCCTTCTGCTTTCCCAGCTTGAGTTAACTGTAGATTTGGGTCTTTTCCGCCTCTTTTTCCCGCTTCTCCTTGGTGGGGGCTGGATGGACTACACTCAAGAGTTTTGGACTAAGAGTAGTTGCAAGAGGCAGAGCAGAGGGATGAGTTCTGAGGGAGATAAACAAAGGTGAAGCGATTCCGATTTTGTATTGCTGTGCTACTGGATAACACTTTTGTGGGTGCTTTTGAGAAGGGAAAATACAAGGGAGTGATTTCTGAGTTGGTAAACCTGCATTTGGATTTTTGAAATGAGCTATCACCAGGGTAAACCAAGGTTATTAGCAGTTTATTTGAACGAACAAACGTTTTTCATGGGTTTTTCATTTTTTTCGTGGACATCCACATCCACCAAGTGGACATCCACATCAACCAAATAAAACTTTATCAATTTCCTATTGTTGGTGTTGGATACCCAGATACTTGGTGTAATAATTATCTTAAATGGTATTAACTCTTAAGGAGCATTCGGAAGACATCAAGCAGACCTCTGGGTGCAATAGATTAAAAAAGAGCTTTTTGGAATAAGACATTCGCTAAGGGTAAACCAGCTAAAAAGTACCCAAACCACGTGGAAATAGATGCACGGTAGATTAACCACCTCAAAGCATAGCGTGAGGAAACTTTTGTCCCATTCTAAGGCAATAATACTTGTCTTCCTAAAAGTGCTAAAAATTCGGCTTATCAGCAGAAAAGCACCTATTACTCTCCCATGCTATCTTCTGCGACCTATCTACTTATTTGGCAAACGTCTACGCGTATCATTTTGTGAATGCAGGAGCTGCCAAAGGGAGCAAAAAAGTAGTCAGCATTTTGCGTAGGATCCGAAATTTGTTATTTGTAGACAGCTAGAACAGCTTCCTTCCTTATGCAATAGGCAGGGTATGGGTGTTGCCCTTACACATGACTCATTCCTCGAAGGCATTGCTCTTTTCGCGCCCCTACATTTATTGCAAAAGCCCATTTCTGCTTTTCAATACTGGAGCATAAAATTGTCTTTGCAGACAAAAGCCCTGTGAAACTATTTCCCCTTCTGCATGAGTATTGATTAACAGTTTTAAGCCAGCTAAATGAGGATTTTTGGTTGAACAAAGGGCTGTTGGATCAAGTTTTCCTCTATTGGGGGGATATCTGCTTCTTTTGCATGAGGGAGGGAAGGGATGAAGAATATCCAACCCTCACGCAGCCAATTGCTGACACCACCACAACCACCACCACTGTTTAGCAACAATTCCATTTCCGGACAGTCCACTAATCGCTGAATAACACTCCCTCCTTCCATTTACTACTTCTCTGGCCCTCTTCCCAACTTATTTTTATTTGCCCTATTGTCAGAGGCTGATTTGCGCCGCTTTTTAAAGAACATCAAACTTTATTTAGTTCTTTGACTTTTAAACCGTACATTTTTAGAGGAAAAGACCATTGACGTCCACCAACAATCTGTGCAACTTTTTTGAACAGTCACGAATGCCCAAGGTAAATTATAATTTTGGATAAACTTAATTAATATTATTTAAAAAAATGGTAGAGAGAAGCAGGGTAGTACAACCCGATCCCGACTACATTGAGTGCCTAGTGGACATTTTCGACATTTTCTCCTCTTAGTGTTCAATCATCTAGGTCGAAGTTGCCTCTGTTGAATTTCGCAAATCAGTTATTTCCGTACACTGGACAAATTTTACATTTTTCCCCGCCTTTTCATGCGCTAGACTATATTGCTTTTGGAGGACGGAGGAATATAATTCAATAGAGTCTAAGATTTATATATGCCAAATTTTCTAAAACGCTAAAATTCATGTTCTTAAACCATTTATAGACCATTCTTTACATTTTTTTAAGTTAAGTGCCTTAAAGAGGCCGAGAAAAATTTACAAAAACAGGGACATAATGGAATTTTTCGGTTCTGATTAGTGACAATCTTATTATTAATTTCTCTTATTTGGGAGCTGCTTGCTCCTAGCCTTCTCGCCTGACTGCTCTAAAATAGTTAGTCTGCATCGCAAGGATAATTGTTGGCATGCTAGAGGTACTTGATTTCAGGCATTCGCTTTTCTTCCTACCCTCTGGTCTCATTTTCTTCTCCCTTCTTCTGTTTGGAGGCGGAAATTTCAGGCAGAAGAAAAGCCATTATACGGCTCGAAAACATACATTCTCGGTCCAGAAAGTTTATTTTCACTTTGTTTCGCTCCAAAATTACTCAGCTAGTGAAACAAAAGCCGGATTATATGACCTAGGAATAGCATGTGGCCGAAATTTGTTGTGTTTGCGGAAAGGATTAGAAGAATTACAAACCACTAATCACTTTATGAATAGATTTACAAAGTATAAAAACCAATTTTTGTTTGGTTTTCAGCGAGGTTCTGACGAGTTGTTGACAACCCGCAACATTCTGCCACATCATCAGTTGGAGTTGAATGGCCAGAGCAGTGTGAGCGCCTTGTTCAATGGAAATTCCGCCTTGCTGGCAGCTGCTCTCATGACGGCAGAATCTGAGGCTAAAAAGGTAGGCTAACAGGATCAAGAAGTTGGGCAGTTACATTCTCTGATACAGCCAAAGTATATGTTTAACTGGTCGTTTTCATTTTCAGGCCAAATTTGAGTCGTCAGTGGTAGCAGCAGCGGCCAACCTGCAGCAGCACTCAGTTGCCGCAGTGCCTTGCTCTTCAGCCACCACCTTTCCCAGCTGTTTTGGCCTTGGAGGAGGAACAGCCAGCACCCAACTGCCCAACGCTCTGTCTCCAGCTACAGCAGCCAGCCTGATAGTCAACTTGCAGCAACAGCAAAATCAGCTCAGAGCACTTACCGCCCAAACTGGTCTAAATGGAGCTCAACTTCTGTACAGTCCCTCCCTTGGACCAGCCACCACCACTACCTCCACATTGGGACAGTTGGAAGGGGCTGCTGCCCAGTGGTTGAACGGTCCAACCATGGCGAGTCAAAAAAGGGGTCAATCAAATGGAACAAGGACTGTTTCCAAGGTGGTCCACCTCAGGAACATCCCCTCCGACATGACTGAACCGGAGTTGGTGAGTATTTTGGAATGACTTTAACAATTTCTGCTTATTCTTTTGGCAATTACCTTGGCCTTTTTGTCGAGAATCTAGTCAAGTGACTTCTTGATTATCAAATATTGCTAATTCAAAGTGGTCTAGGTGCACTTTTGTCTGCCGTTTGGAAAACTGGTCAACCACTTGATGCTGAAAGGGAAAAATCAGGTGTGCCACTTTTCATGTACTCTTTTCCTTATATACACATTTGGTGTGCAGGCATTTGTGGAGTATGAGGAAGAAAGCAGTGCCCAGTCTTTGGTGGGTGTAGCCGATGCCTGTCCCATGGCCATCCGAGGGCGCACCATCTTCTGTCAATTCAGCACCCACCAAGAGTTGAAGACCGACAGAAAAGGAGCCACAAGAGACGGTTTCATCTACGGAAGCGATGAGATCTCCGCTTCAACAGTGGGTCTTATTGCTAATTGGTGTTAAACAAAGGTTTTTCCGTGTTTGCGCAGCAAACAAAAGGTAGACCTTGGATGGTCGGGGGAATGGTGATGGAGACTTGGAGTTGAGATACGCGCAGAGACTTACCTGAGACATAAATAAATCTCTTTCGCAATATATTTTGGTGGCTATCATTCCCTCCACCTCTACCAAATCCCTCTTTTGTGGATACACCATACGCTGAATTGATTGAGGGGAGCTTGCAAATGTGCGCCGAGACTTTAAGCAATGGGCGTAAGGCAGTGGCGGCAGCTGAGGAGTACATGCTTATACGTGGTAGATCGCCACCTGTACCAACAAGCAGCATGTAGTACATGAAGGCGCTTGTCCTTGTCTATTTAGGCCACCCTCACCTGCTTGTCAGTCTTCATTTCTTCTCTCTATTTTTTGGGGCTTCTTCATCGCTGCTTTTGGTGCATTTGTTAGTGGCCTAATAATTTCTACTAATAACCTTCACTACTACTCTCCCACTATTCGGCTCCTTGTATCTAAACTAATCAAGAAAATACATCAACGCTATTTTTATTTGAAATACCTACTGGATCTTAAGCCTCAAAGTTTCATAGGACAAGATGGCCACAATAGCAGCTTCTCAGGTATCTTGTCCGCCTTTTTTTAGCATAAAACGTTGATCTTTGGGGAGGTTGCCCTTTTAGTAAAAGTTTGCCTTGGTAGTGCTCACTACAACAACAATGCCTTTATTTTTTTGTAAGCAACCATTAGGCTGTCTGAGAAGTTTGTATGCTTTCGAAATTTTTTGAAATGAGCTTGGTTGCTCTGTGTTTGAAAAGTAATCCTCCCAGGGGAATTAATAAAGAATATACAGCATATTCGACCCTCGATTTAACGACCTTTCCCCTTCTCAAAAATAGCTGGACCTATCGCCTATGGTTCCACCATCTTTTTTTGACATCTTTTGCCAATTATGATACTGATGTCTCTAGGGCAAAAATCGTAAGGATTCTGAATTTGCCAGTCGTTTTCCAAAAAGTTGTTATTATTGCCGTCAAACTTTGATGTAGCGACATCCATTAAAAAAAAGGTGTCGTTAAATCAAAATTTGTCTTTTTTAAAGGCGAAAGTGCTAAGTTGTCTGAAAACGGCTGGCAAATTAAGAATCCTTGCAATTTTTTGCCTTAGAGACATCAAAATTGCCAAAAGATGTCAAATATTGAGGTAAAAAGATGGTCAGACCCAGTGGTGGGGTGCAGAGGGGGTGGGTTGTTAAAGTGAGGGTTGATTATATGGAGTATACCAAAAAAAAATCAGCGAAAATCATGTGCTGGGGTTTGCTTTCAGTGTTACTGACCGGCTTTTGCTTCAGAACTGCGAAACTAGTAAAACCGCACTGAAATTTGAGACGGTTCATGCGAGCCATAAACTCCGTACACTTCTTTGCACAACTGAAAAGGTATTTTTGCAATAATATTTAAATTTTCGTTGCCGTGCTGTGACAAACACCCGCTTGTTGGGTGCCCCTTTACCGTTCGCTTGATTACACCTCAACACTTGCCTTTCTCCTCTCTGCCACCCACACACACACACACGCCAAATAGCTGGTGCAACATGTGAGTGGATGCGAGAATTTTGGGCTGCTGACTAAATGTTTCTTTACTATTCAATTTCTGAGTTGAGTAGGCCCACCATCTTTTTTTTATACAGAATGGTGATTTTGCTTGCTAGTTGTGCACAAAAAAAACGTATGAGTGGGAATGAGAGAAAACTGCGATTTTAGCTTTCCTTTTTTATCATAATTATCATCATTAACTTGGTCTTAATTTTTGTTAGCAAAAGAAAGATGCCTGCTGCTGTATCATGCCTGTCATCCTCCATTTATCCATCATGACATCACTCAGGCCTTTGAGCTAAAAACTATGTATTTGTTTTGTAGGTTGGAATTTTTTGTGGACTGTATTAACGGGTGAACAATAAGCTCTTGACGCATTTTCAAAGTCTTATCTTTTGTCTATTTGATAGTCAAGAAGTCACTTCACTAGCTTCGCGACTCTACTGAGCTATAACCACCCTCTCCCCCCTCCTCACCCCAAATAGAGAACAAGCTTTGGACGGACGACACCCAACTCGCTCCAGGTGCCAAAGTATTCGTGAACTAGTAAGCCTAGGTCAAACGGGGATAGGCTAACGGTTTTCGAATCCAGGACAAGATTAGTTAAATCTGAGGCAAGTTGGGTATGTATACTTTCTGGATACATACAAGTGGTACGCATCCAGAGATTTTTCAAGCGGTAGATCTCAGTAAGCAAAATTATAACCAAAATCTTTTCTTCTCCTTGTCCCTGTCCCTATACAGCCCATCATCTCAATAATATTTAGCTAAGTGTCCTTTTTACAAGGTGGTTCCTTAATTCTCCCTTCCCTCCCTATACAGCCCTTCATCCCTTTAAAAATGGTCAAAAAGTGCTTCTTATATGGTCAATGTACCTAGAAAGGCCAAGTGCTTTTTTTTTTGGAGATGAGGTGTGGCACAATCCCGCGGGGTCCTTCTATTCAATCTTATCCTCCTTAATTGACCAGTTCAGAGGCCAATTCCGCCAATTCCTTTTCGATATGTTCACTGGTGTTTTAGAATAATAACTATGTATGCACATTTCACATACACACCGCTTTGTTTTTCCGTTCCTCCTTTCCCTCTCTTCCACATATTCTTCATTGGTGCTGTTGATTCTAGTCTGCTGTCTTGTTCAATACGTTTGAGTCGGCCGCACAACCTCCTTCTGTATTGCATATAAGCAATGCAGCATGCGAAAGACATAAAGGCAGTGAACAAGAGCAGGCAAATTCCAATCAATAGTTTTTGCTGGAAGCAAGGCATGTGGTTTGTAGGAAGTTTTTATGAGGAAATATTTAAATTCGTTCCACCCATTTTCACAACCACAATTCCTCGTGCTTACTACTTTTTGGTTCACCAAATTCTTTCAGCTTTCATTGTTGTACTTTTAATCCAATTTTAATTGGATGGATGTCACGGTAATCTTTTCAAAAAAATTTGTAGACAACCTGTTCGGTTATCAGAGGCATTTGTTTGTGGGGGAAAAAAAAGCGGAGTATTGATGAATGATATTGTTTTGAGCATAACTTTTTTAGTCATTGCAACAGTCTTTTCTTGATGCTAACTTTGGCCCTATTGTCAAACCGAGTGCATTTTTTTTTACCTAAATTTTGTTGGTGAGTTTAGGACATGCTATTGGGTGGGTGCATAATTAACGTCAGTTTTTTAAAATTCAAAAATATTAAAAATGTTGGGGAAAAAACACTAGCTTATAGCATTCCTAGAGCATTCTAGCCTATAGCATTATATATAGTCCATGGTGGCCTATGAAAACTGTCCTATGTCCACCAAAATGTTGCTTAGGATTTACAGTACGTTTCATAATTTTACAGGCACCCCCTTTTTTAGGTGTTTAGTGACATTTTTTAAGTAAAATAAAAAATCTGTCTTTACAGAAAGGATAAGCATAGTCGATAACTTAGTAATTATGCAAAAATATTGGGGATGTTGGGTTGTAAAAAAAAAATATGACCGAAAATTCAAATTTCCACCGTTTCATAATTTTACAGGCGGCTTGTTATTCTCTTATTTCATCTGACGAAACTTTGTTTTTATCGTAGTTTTTTTCCCTTTTTTTATTTTAGAAGCATTATGGGTAAAGGAAAAAGTCTTAGCGATGTTGAACAGGGAAAAATTGTTGCTTTTCATAAGTCCGGATGGAGTAATCGAAAGATAGCAAAAGAATTGAAGCGCTCTTCTGATGTGATC
>BBSZ01007502.1:0-59557 GCA_000981365.1 Subanguina moxae | reverse complement strand
GAGTTAGAGTGATCCAAAAATATTGCTATCGCAAAGCTTTGATAGCATGCATTATTGAATGAAAGAAACGTGATGAGAAACAAGTAGTTTGATATTTGATTTATGAACAGATCAACAGTTAATGACGTGTAAAATGATGGGAATTTCTTGAGCTACCCTCTATTTATTTGGGACACACGGATTCCAATTTTTTGCCACCACCGAATCAGGAATCCGATTCTTTCCCAGAAATTCTGTCCAGCGCTACTCTACACCTCCAACTTGGGCAAATGACACCAAATTCTAAAAAGAAAAATCAAAAAAGACGTTCTTCAGTATAGAGTCAAAATTGCCTACAGGGCCAAAGGTAATTTTATCAATCTTGCGAAAAACAAATGTCGTCATGTTTCTTTTTGTTGGTGTCATTTTCCAGGTATCTGGGAGCGCAGTGTCGAATGAGAATTGAAAAAAAAAACACGGGAATTTTTGAAAATTTAGGCTATCTGCTCAAAGTGTAGCGTTCTACTTTTGGGATGTGGACAAAAAGGTTTCTGGCAGATTTGTTCAAACACTGGTTTTTCATTCGACTTTGAATCCAGTTAGAACCTCCACTACTTGTTGCTGTTTCTAATTAATGTGCAGTTCCTAAAAAGAATGTAAAATTGTTGTTTTGCAGTAGCAATGGTCGCGCCATGAAATGCGCTTTTTCGAAAAAAATGATCACAGCAACAGGAATTCAATGCCATGCTATAGTAATGAATGCTGCTCCACCTGCTGTGCATTTTATGTGTGTTTGGGTCGTGGAACACTCTGCAAAACCAACATTTGAGATTAATTTATTCTTCCTCTTCCTAGATGCACCTAAATCACCCTTTAGAAACCACAGTTTATTCTCAAGTTTAGCTGTTTTTGCTTGGCTGGCAATTTGTATAGCTTTTTTTCCGAAATTTTTACAGTTTTAACGATAGTAGACATTCTCTTAAGGATTTTGTTGTTTGCAAGCATTTCGGTATGCAAAATGTTCTCAGGTATCCGAATTTGAAGACAACATCTCAAAAAACTCCTAGGCTACCAAGATGCGACTGCAAGTAAGATGGTCACTACCTCAACATTCGGTACCTCAACTTTTGGTCATATATCTCAGCAACCAAGCAATTGTTTAGAATCCTGCTTTTACATTTAGATTCAGTAGGACATTTTGCCTAGAATAAGTCTGAAGATAACAAATTTTATTAAAAATATACAAACTTTAAAAAAAAAAAGCTTGACCGAGGGTTTCCTATTCAGGTTTCCATCCCCAGATGTGTTATTGGGAAAGTGGCAGAGGTAAACAAACCCAGTTTAGGAGAAACTTTTTGTATTCAATATATGCACTTACCCACACTTCAAGTTGTGTATGCTCTTTTTTGCTAAAGGAAGATACACTCCTTCTCAAAAAGACTCTAGTATTGAGTAAGTTGAGGAAGGTTTCACTCTTTTCCCCTTTCAACTATGGATTTTTGGATTTGGGAACCGAAATTTGCATATTTTCATGAAAAAGTGAAAGAACAGACTCGTTTGCTAGAGGGAACAGAAGCTTATGGAGGGATCAATCAAAGGGTTTCGGTCATTTTCTCTTCATATAAGCTCTGTTAATCCAATGGTCTTGCTCGTCGTATAACCACTCAATTTTTTTTTCTCTCTCTGTAAATTTGTGATTTGGATTTGATTTTTTGGCTTTGGCTAACTAATTTATTGTATCTTTTTAGATTATATTGCAACCTTGACTTTACGCTTGGAACCGAAGATAAGACATAGCGCATACTTTTCAGAACTGTGATTGTGTTATTATGAACAACCAGCTACTGCTGTTATCCCGAATTTTGCTTGCTATTTCTTTTATATGGATTGTCGTGGAGACAGCTACAGTGGTGCAATGCAACTTGGGCCTCAAGATGTATAGTGTAGAGAGTGGAAATGTAGGTTTGATGAACAGAACCCAAACGGGATTAAAATTTTGCAAAAGCACATAACTAGTTTAGCTTTTTAGATAAAAAAAAAACCATTGGCGTCTTATGTCAGAGATATTATACATTTCTCGATTTCACCTTGGCATATGTTTAGACGCCTTTTTTATATTGGGCCCTGTATTATTCAAGGCAAAACATTTTTTACTAAGGTTCAGTATGTATTGTAACACCAGTGTGTGTCATCAATTCTCATAGGCTAAGCAAAAGATTGCAATACTTATTTGATGATCCATGAAAAGATAAAAAAAGCAGAAGCGCTAAAACTTCTAAGGCAGCTATAATTCCATTCAATCTGACCATATTGCAGACCATTTGCGCCTCGCTGTCCCCTTTTAAATGTATAGAAGCCTGCGAATGGAATACTTCATGTGCGCTAACTAGTCATTACACCGCCTTCAGAGGGAAACGCAGTTATGTTGCTGGCATGGTTCTCACCAACACCACTTTTTTGGTTCAGTGCTGTGCTTCTTTGGCTACTATTGTTCAAACGAGTATCCTTTTAGAATATTTTTTTCCCAAAAAGTACATAAAAAATATTTTCCAGACAGCCAGCAAGAACCTATCTGTGTCTGGGTGCCTGAAGTGGAGACTGTGGAAGAGAGGGGAAGTTTTCGATTGGATCCGCCTCTTTCTTCTAATGAATACATTAGAGGTGGGGAAATAATCTAAGGATTTTTTTCATAGTGTCAAATGTCAACACTTCTTGAATGTGATCACCGAAATTATCCACAAATGTAATTTCGCAAGAAAAACGTTAGCTTATACTCCATACAGTTTACATCTGATATAGTTTACATCCCATATAGTTTGATACCGATATAGTTTACATCTGATATAGTTTACAACCAAAATAGTTTACATCCGATCTAGTCTACGTCTGATGTAACTTAGTTTTGACAATTTATGACAATCAGTCCAGGCACTAACCTCGCTAAAACGATCACTAATCTGCAAACCTTTCAGACCTTTAAGAAAAACTAAGGTGGAAAATCATAACACTGAGTTTGGAGATAATTAACTTTGTACTACAGTGCAAGCATTCATTTAAATAAATTAGCAAATTTAGAAATAAAAGTGGAACGAAAAGGAAATGGCCAGGTGATTGTGAAAGCTCAAATATGCAAATACTCCGTACAAAGAATGAATTGTGATAAAGAAGTAAAAACTCAAAATCTAAAAACAAAATAAATTAGAATCTCCATTTCAGACTATGTCTCCAGAAGATTCTCGCTTCTATTCCCTTCTACTACTCAGACTATCGCGCACCAAAGCCTTTCTAAACGACGGCAATAAGACTAGTTTGAAAACTAGCTTCGGAGGCTCGTTTAGAGATGAGTCTCCGCTGACCAACTTTAGGTCCTTAGCAAAACACTCTCCATTCAACACCAACCCTCCAGTTCAGTCACAGAGAACTACAATTAGCAATAAGGCTACAACTGTGGCCGGCGAAGCCGGTGGCAACTTCTCTATCTCTGCTGACCAAACATTATCAAACAATACATCATCCACTGCAGCTACTTTATTGGACGGAGCAAATTCTTCTAATATAGACAATAGGAATGATTCTTCGACCAATGACTTAAAATGGCGAGTGCATAAAGACCAAGTAAGTTTCTTGCAGTGTGATCTGCACAATCAACTCCACCAAAACTTGCGAAACTTATTGTATCAGAATCTTTAGGGATGGGAGCTGATGGGGTCCGCCCCACAATCACCGCTCGTTTAACAAAAAACTGATTGTTTACCTAATTTGGTCAATTTACTAGCAATGTTATTTGATTGATCAATTAAACAACTAGTTCTCTCCTAATCAATTTGATTTGTAAGCCATTTATTCGAAAATCCCAATATTCTATCATGCCTCCATATTTTTAGCGGTGCTTACAAAGTATCATAAAAATTTTCAGCCTATGCCCAGCTTTCCATGGAAAAATGACCATCCAGATGCTGAGCATCCCGCTGGTCGCAACGCCATTGCGGCCATTCCACCTCGCACACACCACCTTCACATCCCACCCCTTGGCAGACCTCTCTCTTCCTCCACTGGCGTTAGTAAAGCCGAAAATCTTCCACTAATAACGGCTGTTGCCTCCTCCACTCTTCAATTTATACCTCACAAGACGGAAATTGCCTCCGCCCACCGCCAGCTCACCGCATCCAGTTCTCCCCGAGAGACGCTATTAAGACAAAAACTATGGCCGATTGCCACAAATTCCACTAAGGAATTAATTGCTTCGTCTCATTGGACAATCGGAGATCACGATATGGGTTTGGATGAGAGCCCAAGGCATGATGAGGCCGGTATGAAAAGTGAAGAGAGGATGAGTAAACAAGGCAGGTAATATAGTTAAAGTTTCTTAAGCCTAATCCCAACTAGCGATAAGTTTACAGCTAACCATCATAGTTGAATTCTACAGTTAATTGTAATAATAAAATGTCTTTTGATTTTATTTTATAATTAACTTTTCTCACAATTAACCATCATAATTGAATTTCCTCATAGTTAATTGTAGTCTTAGTTCACTTTTATTACAGTAAACTACTCTAACTATACAAACTCTACAGTTAACCATAAGTGTTTACTTTCACAGCCTACTTAAATGCTCAAACCTCATTAAACATGATGCTAAAAATTTAGTTTATAATTAAGGTGGTTGAGTAGCAGATCTGTATCAGTATCCTCTCCCCTCCAAGAATTAGCAATAAAAAGTGAGCTAGAGATTAGAAAATTGCATGAAGGAGAGCATCATCACACCACATCCGGAGGTGGCTCTTTTAGTGGTGGCTGGCAGCCTGTCTCCAACACAGAAGCCTTTCGCCAAATTGAAGAACAGCTAGCAGCTAGAGAAAAGGGTTTAGGTTCTTCTCCTAGTGCTTGGAGCGCCACCACCAATTCCACTTTGCCTAAAGCTCCTTCATTCAAAATAATCCCAGTGTCACACAGTCAACCATTTGCAACCACCACAAGAATCATCCATAGACCTTACACTAGCCACAGACATGTAGGAGAAAGAGTTCTTGCCAAAGAGCTCAATAGAGACGAGATGGAAAAGGAGGTTTACAAGAATTGGAGGCTCCATGGCTTATTGGATTGTTGTCAAACCCAAGCGCCTGGATGCAGGCAGTTATGCTCTAAAGATGTGAGCAAAGAACAAGTAAGCTTATAACATTGCTTTATGGCTCAAAAATATTGAGATGTTGGTAAAATCCCTATTGGAGAGAACGGCTTAGGCGCATGCTATGGTGGGAGTGTGCACTATGGCGGGGGTAAGCTATGAAAAAACTCGGCTACATACTGTAAAAGCAATGCTTATGAAATAACACTTTTGAGAAGAATAACCACACCACTTAAGTAAAACACGCCAATTTTTAGATCAAAAAAGCTATAACAAGCCAGCAATGTGCGCCACTTCAAATGACTTCAGTAATCCAGTGCTTCCCACGCTTCTACAACACTACTTCCGTAAGTAAATGCTGTGCCCGAACACCTCCCCTAGAAGCCGATGAACTGTCTAAAAGTGCAGCCACAGTGATACCGACCCAAACTGCCAACAAATTGCCGGAGCAGTGTCTCTCTCTCTGTTCTCCAGACTTTAAACTCTCCTTTGCTCATTTTGCTTGCATTGATCACATCTCCACTATTGTGGAATGCTATCGTGATTTAATGAGGTGAACAAAGGATCGGTGGGCAAATGTAATAAATTGTTACCATACTCAGTGTTTTTAGATAAAAAAATTATTTTGTTTACCAAAATATTCATGCTAGACTAAAAAAACATGTGTAGTAAACGCAGAAATGTCGAACACCTAGTTGGACAGCTCATTGAATTTAAAAGCTTATTAAGAAAAGTACGACATTTAGTAGGTCTGTTACCAAAATTTCCATTAACCCATAAAATGAGTGTATCACAGCTCACTTATCTTTAATCAAAATTCTACTTCTACCGCTCGGAAGCCCTGCCAATTCTACGCTGAATAACTGCTTCAACAAGATTTTTAGTTTTTAAGGCACCTAAAAAAGCTAACCTCAGGCACAAAAACTTCGCCCTCTCTCATCTCAAACATATTCCTTTGCTGTCTGCTGCTTTCTTTTGACTCCATGGTTTGAAGATACAGTTGCTTTGGTGGTTTAATTTTGGGCTGCATCTCATTGAAATAGTCAAATTTGTCCGCATTTGAGGTAGTAGTCGTTTTTATGTTGTCGGTTTGCATACTGGAATGGTTGTTAGGGTTTTGCTGCTGCTGCTGCTGTTGCATAAGCTCTGCCCGCTTCCTTCTATACTCTTCTATTTTGGACTCCACAGTGAAGGAATTTTCATTCCAGTTGTTCCACACGTTTTGAGAAGCATTACCACCTTCAAACAAAAAATGGTGTCAAAACCACTAAAAGCTCATAAACTAACTTGTTGTTGCAATTCCATTTGCATCAAGTTGAAGAGCATTACCCGTCTGTTGAGAAATTACATGAAAAGGAAGCTCACCGATGTTTGAGGTCCGTTTGTTGAACACAGAATTGAAGAGCCATTTGAAGGGCATGCACACAAGCCTAACAAAACTGACTATTTTGCGGAGAATCAGGACCAAAGTTGGCATTCTGCCTCTTCAGAATAGGCTGCTTTACAGGGTTGATTTGAATTTTTGTTGAAAAAAAAGATATGTTGTAGAATCGCACAGATGCCTGAATCAAATTCAAGCTCATTGGACAGCCAGGAGCATTGGGCAATAAACCCCCTGAAAACTGGGTTGATTTATGCAACTGCAAATAATTTATACATTATACAAAATTACAACAAACAGTTAAATAAATTCAATCGCTGTGAACAAGTTGGGATCCACCCCCGAACACACCACTTTTTATTTAGAAATTTAGCAGGAGCATACATAAAAACAAGTAAGATGGGCTTATTTTCTCTAATAAACGCCCTCCCCCCTCGATTCAATATCGTATTTTTGGCATTGAGTTTTTGACCTACTTTTTCCGGACGACTCTCAGGCGAGTTACCACGTGAATTTTAGCTGAAACAATAAGCTACAATTTGAGTGGTAACTTGCCTAAGACTTGTCTAGAAAAAGTTGGTCAAAAACACAATACCAAATACACGAATTGGGGGGGGGGTGCGTTTATTAGAAGAAATACTGTATACACTCAACAATTTATGAAGAAAGGACCATTGGTCGCAGCAAAAGACACTTGACAGTAAAAACATAACTTTTTAAGCAATTGTCTTTACAAAAGACTAGTGCGAACACATTTTAGAATGGCTTAGGACAGCAAAAATAAATTTCAATGTCTTTTTTATGTAAAAAGAGTCTGCTTGATGTCAAAAGTTTGAAATATGACTTCCGACGCCAAAAACACGGAGATGACTATTTCCAGCTTTTTTTGACACCTTTTTCTAGCTTAGTTTACACGGGGTTTCCTTCTTCTCGTTCATAGAATTCGTTGTCCAACAGAAACTTCATAGCATTCCGAAAGCCCATATCGAAGTAGGCTGTCAATACTGCTCTGGAAGGAGGGAATAGAGCCTGAGCTCCTCTGACCACGTTGTTTAAATTGACCTAAAAGCTGATAAGTGTGGTTGGAAAACATGTTTTTTGCACATTAGGCTATCTAAAACGGTTATTAAATAGCCAGATCCGAATTTTGGATTGAAACCATGTGAAAACAATGGGACTACCTTGAAGTTTTGGTTGGCCAGTTGCATTTTCCAGTCAAACATGCTGTTCTGGTCACTGGGCGTGATAATAGCAGAACCGGAGAAGGGACTAACAGTGATTGTGGTAATGTTGTCGAATATCGGCAAATTGTTGGTGTAGCCGCCATCGATGTACAGCTGCAAAACAAAAGAAATTAGGCAAGGTTCCCTTGGTGGAAAATCACCTCGCCATCGATTTCCGGCGGACTTCCGTAAATACCCATTGAATAGAGCTGTAGGCTTATGTCATTTTGATGCTTACCAACAGAAAAAATGGATTAAAAATTTACAGGTATGTAGCAACTAGCCATTAAACACTGGAGAAGATACTCTCGTGACGGAAATACTGAAAATATGCAAGATCACTAGGTTAGTGACGCATCTAATACAGCCGATCGAATGGCGTACCCATTTTTTTCGGGTTTTTTATGTTTTAAAGCATTTCTGACCTGATACTAACCGATTGGTTCTGTCCTAAACATGCAATGCTTTAATATTCTAGACTAAAGCCATCAAAAGCCCGACCGATTGCTTTGTAAGAGAAACAAACAGTCGTCCTTCGGCAGCAGAAATGTCTTGAGGCATGAATTTGTCGACTATGTGTGCCAGCCTTGAAGCAAGCTGAAAGCCAGGAGTCATGGCTCCCAGTGGAAGACTGTTCAGCTCGTCTGCTAGCTCATAGAGCTGCAGCAAGCCATCCTAAAAGCATTTTTTTCGTTTGAAAAAAGTATATATGCTCTTATTCACTTCAAGAGATTCAGGCGCAAGGACTAGCAGAGCAGCCATTAGAGAGCCAGCAGATGCACCTCCAAAGTGAGTCACCTTCGACATCAGATTCTGTAACAGATGTGCATAAAAGGAGATCTGCCCCAAGAACTAGTCAAAAATAATACCGTATTTCCTCTAATAAGTAGAGACCGGATTCGTATGCCAAAAAGTTCGATCATCAACAGCTGGGTCCAACCAATTTTTTATCTCAGTCTTTGACATCTTTTGCCCATTATTTTATGTACCAAAAATAGCTTAGAAATTGGGCTACATTTTGGTGTCTAACATGGTTTTTAGTCACCATCAAAGTACAGGTCAAAAACAGTGCCACATATACTTTTTTTGAATCTAGAAGGGGGCTTATTAGAGGAAATACGGCACATAATTGCTTCCAAAAGAAGCTACAAGCTGTTTTTTTGCTAAAATTTTGTAAAGCAACCCACTTTTGCATTTTTCTGAAAACAGATCATGACACCGAAGTGATAAGTGCCGAGAAATCCACACCCACTCAATGACAGACCGAATTGGACTGGCTTGTGTACGCCTTTACCAATAGTGGCATTTTGTTCTAGCTCCGTCTTGAGTTGCTGCTCTAAAATAATAGACTTTGATGTTCTATTATGTGGCAAAATAGATAATACCTACTCAACAAGGTTACTGGTGATACTGGAGGTGCCGATTGTCGCAGAATGGGCAGAGTGTGGATCAGTGATTTGTCGGTGAAGTGGTTCAACAAAGACTCTTCACTGAAAGGAGTCCTCCTCCACTGATAGCTACACCCTCCACTTCTTGCACTCCTTTCGCCAGGCCATGAGGAGAATCGCCGAAGCGCTGAAGCAGATCTCTTCGACGACAGATTCAACTGTGTATATTTAAAGCCTAAGTCAAAAATTTTGAAAAATAACAGGTAAAACTGGTTATCAAAACAATTTTATGTTATTTTACAGTTATGTGTGCAAAAAATGTGAAATAAGGCTAAAGAAAAATAAATGGCGGTGATTTGAACCGCGAAATGAGTAGTAGACGGAAAAAGGTCGACTGCCTAATGCTATGCACCCAATGGATGGAGAAGCAGAAAGTGCGAGACAAACAGAAGACACCAATGCAAATAATTATCCATATACCTACTAAAGAGTCTCAAGCCTAGGTTTATCGGCCGGCCGATTTCGGCTTCGGTTCGCCTTTTCGGCTCGGTTGCGGCTCTTTACGTTGATGATGTGTGTTTCTGCTATTTTCAGACTATTGGAAGCTGCTTGAGAGTTGCTTAATTGCCGAGACACGGCTGCCAGTAAGGTGTTTGGTGTTTCCAAATATCGGCATGTCTACTTTTGGTCATATCTCAGCAACCAAGCCATTCTTCAAAACTCTGCTTTCAGATTTGAATTTTTCAGGACATTTTGCCTACTTGGCTGTCTGAAAATAAAATGAGTACTTCTCTTAAAAATACACATACTGACACAGGCATTCCTATACCCTCACAACACAATTCTAGAGGTCGTCAAAAACAGCCGAGTAGGGTCAGACATGTATGTTTGTGTAACGCTATGGCCATATCAAATGACTTGTTACTTTCTTTTTCTTCTTCTTCCAAAATCTTTAGCTTTATTACATTTTCAGCCAAATGGCTAGACTAATTACCTTTATTTTGAAATTGTCAGGTCTGTATCTAGGTCCGATTCCACTAAACTACTTGAATGGTGAGCCACTAAACAGCACTTTTTCTTCCTATGCCAACTTAGTGCGCACTGCTGTTCTATGTGTTTTTAGTATGTTTTGGGTGCTTTCTGATTTCTTTCCATAAAAGCTTTCAGTAACTGTTTTATTTGGAGAAAATATGTGGATTAATTTTTGCCAAGCCAGCAATGTTTCCATTGACCGACTTAGCATTGTGAGGTTTATGCTTCTCGGGCTCTTATTGCAGGCTTTTTTGTCAATGGTAGGTGTTGGGAAGTTGAAATTGTCTTTAAGAAAGGCTACTATTAGAAAACATTTCGCCATTTAGTTGTTCCTGCTCTACTGGCAACTCAATGGGTCCTTTCAAAAGCTCAAGCAAATCAGTGAGAGCAAAGTCTCTTTGACAGAATTGCGCAACCAACCATTTCTCCTGTTCATTTTTGGAACAAGCCTCTGCTTTTCACTCAACTTTGTTAGTATTGCCCTAAAAGGCCATCTCAGATACGTAAGCGGTTTAGAATTGTACAGGCTGGCAAAGTATTTTCATTTTGCAAAAGCACAAACGGCATGCCCACAACAAGTAGGGAGAAATACTTTGAGTAGTCTGTAAGTAGGTCCATAACATGTACAGAATTGAAATTTGAGAAAGAGATGGAATGGCAGTCGCTGACCACCTTTGTGCCCGAACTGTTGGTATTGTACGGAGAAGTTGTCAGAATCTGTTGTCTAGCTGTCTTCACCATTGCTGTAAAGGAATTAAGCCGGCAGCTGCATGCGTTCAACAAAAATCTTAAACAATTACTGAAGCACACTGCTGGATCCAAACTGCCAAGTAATGACTTGGCAGATCAGCTACAGACCGAATTTGTAAGGCACAGCCAATTGACTGACGCGATATTACGGCTTGACCACATATTTAAGGTCTGCAAGTAAACTTTAAAAAGCTACAAGACCCTCTAGATATGTTTAAGTAGTTACTGGTTGTGTATGTGTTGGGGTTCGCCTCTAGAGATTCTTGTTTTTGGGGTTGTTTCAAAGGTTTTTCGTGTAGTTTTGCCTGTGTGCGGTCAGTTTGAGATGTTTTTTGTTTTATACTTTTTAGCCTTCTAATAGAAATTCTATATTTTATCAAAATTTTTACCTCAAAAAATTTGAATCTGGAAGCAGTAGTTGCAAAAGTGGCTTACTTGTTGAGAGAGGATCAGACTCAACCGTGAACTAATTTTTTAGCCTCATCCCTTTTATTTTTGGTCATGTCTCGGCAAGGAAACCACTTATTGAAACTTTGTTTTCAATATGGGAGTTCCGAGGACATTTTGCTTGTCAGAGAGATTCCTATCAAAAAATTAAAAAAGAAATAACCATTTCTAACTGATAAGTCTCTAGTCTTGCATGCTCAACTTTTTGGCTGTTTACGGAAGCCCAATTGTTGAAAATTCATGTAGTAAGCCGTACATATATGCCACTGCAGGTATATACATTGGTAATGCTGTGTGCAGTACTACCAACCAGCACAATGGCCATTATTCTCATCTTTAGACGGGACACTTGGCTGGGTGTCTACTATTCTCTAATAGAACTTTCCATCTCTGTTGTCCACTTGGCTGGAATCACTCTGGTGCCTGCGGCCGTTAAAACAGAGGTTAACCTACTCTTTTGCTAGCTTGTGCGCTTGACTTAACAAATTTATTAAGTTTTGCGCCGTCAAGGCAGTGCTCTATCTTAACCCCATTGCCTGGCAAACTTTTGACTTAAAAACCTATGAAATAGTTCAGAGGTTTCTGGAAAGTGTCTCATCTTCTCAGGTCGGAATCTCTTTTGCTGGCTGTGTTCTCATCGACAAACACATGATTTTGACTGTAAGCTACCCTTGGACCAGCAAACAGCCTTCTTTTTGGTGCTAATAACTGCAATTTTAGTGCGCCTCATTCATAGTCTCATATGCAGTGCTGTGTATGCAGGTGAAATTTGGCTGGAAGTCCAAGAATGATATGACATTCTGAAGAAATACTTTTTTTGACACTAAAACCTTTATGTTATACCCTCTGAGCCTCACTCTACTTGATAAAAGAATAAATAAAGAACTTAGGAGAAGAGGATTGCAACATTTTAAGGGTGGTACTCCTTGTCCTGAATGTGAGTTTTTGCTATTGTTTGTTTTCCTTATTAATTTACAGTGTTCTTTTCTTAAGAAAGTTGTTTAACTCTTTCTGTATCCAACAAAACATATGATCTAAGTAATAAGATTCTAATAAACGATTTACTGCTCATTTGTTAATTTATATACTTCGTCAGTAACACTGTTCGCAAAAGAGGAAACCGGAAAAATGGGCTACAATTGATTTATTGTTTTACAGGGTGTAAAAAGTTAGGTTAATTGAATGTTCTTGATACCTTCTTTGATTTTTATTTTTCTTGCTGTCTATCCGCTCATTCAGCGTGTGTTATCTATGGCTGAATGTCCAGAAGCCGCCACCAGTTGGGCTTGGGCTTGTGCCAGGGCTTGGGCATAAGCAGTGTGTTGGGGATTGAGCAATTGGTGATGGGTATAGCCATAATGCTCCAGGCCCGATGCTACAAAATAGGTCAGTTAATAAGAAGAACAACGGTATTTCTACAGTAATTACATTTGATGGTTAACTATTTCTGCGGTAGACTATGCAGTCTACACTGGCTAATCCGTTAATTCCATAGTTAACTTGATTCTTAGATTAACTATTTTTATAGTTAATGTATTCTAGAATTAATCCCTGCTACAGTCAGCCCTCGTTACTTCGGCACCTTCGATAATTCGGCCCTCGGAGCATGGTCCTTGACCGCAAGTTGGGATTTCAGGTTACTGAGAGTTGACTGTGATCTGTTCAGTTCATAGTTACCTTGATTCTTAGTGAACTATTTTTATATTTAATCTAATTCTCGCTAATCTGTTCGGTCCATAGTTAACTATTGGGTTGATTTATAATTAATAGAGTGAACCAAATCGTAGCAGCATCGAGTTGTTGGCTAACAGAATGGGGCCGTAAAAATTCGGGCATTTGTCAAGTCTTTATTTTTAGTATTTAGGTTGTCATTCGTCTGTGCTTGCGTTATTCCATTTCTCATGTTAAACTTTTTAAGAAAACCTTGAATAAGGATAAAGATTTTCGTGGGCCAGATTCCCAAATTGGGAAATTGACAGCAGCCGAATTTTCTAAAAAGTGCGTGCGTTTTTTGGCTTCTCCTGTGCAGTTAACTATATTAATTAGTTTGGAGTGATGAATATTATCTACATTCAATTATTCTATAGTTAACTGTATTGAACAGTTTCCTCAAAGAGTAAAGAAAGTCACTTGAAGTTGGATGAACACCATAGGCAGAAGTAGCATTCTGTTGTTGCAGGGCAGCAGTAGCAGCCGCAATTGCAGCAGCATCGAATTGTTGGTGGACAGCAGCCGCATTGGCCTGACTAACAGACAGGTGTTGCTGGACCAGAGCGGCCAAAGCTGGTTGACTCAACTGGCCCAGGGGGTTGACTAGTGCAGCATTTTGGGCAGCGGCCAAAGCAGCAGCGTTGGGGAAATAGAGCTGTTGCAAGCTGCAATTCACAAATCTTAATAATGGATGTTGGACCAAGCAGAGTGAGTGGCACTTTCATTCCAAAAACACCAAATATAACCACACTCTTTTGGCGAATTGCACAAAATTCGCAGAAAATAACTGGAAAGAAATTCCAAACCAAACTTTTTATTTAGTTTTTGCAATAGCCAAACAACAAAATCAACACACTCTAGAAGAAAGACATCTTAATAATTTGTGAAAAACTTTTCTTAAAGTATTAAAAATGGCAATGTAATTTTTAATTGCAATTACCTGTATTTGTGTATATAGTGACACCTACCTATTTTTTAGCCTATTTCAGCAAAAAAACTTAAAAGATTTTGTAATTTGGAATGTTTTTTGACCAATTAAGGTATATCACGCATTATACTACTGATTTGCTCCGTCAAAATTTTAAAACTTGATTATTTCAGCTGTTTTCTTATGACCTTTTTTTATTTTTATTTTTCGATACTTTGCACTGCTTCTTCTCTTACTAATAAGGTATCGTCTGACTCAATTTTGTTTAAAAAGAAGGTGAAAATTAAGGTCTTTGAATGAACTAAGAGGCATTTCCATTTAAAGACCTTAATCTCCATTTTTTCCCAGCAACATCCAATTAGTTTATACGTTATTAGAAAGGGAAGAGACAGAGATAAACGTTGAAACAAAAAATTCACTTAGAAGCCAGTTGGCGACACTCCGCAAAAGACACCCCGTATAAGGACACCTTTACTGGGGTGTCCCTTGGGTGTCATCATATAAAGCATATAAATAAATTGGAACACACAGCAAAACCTCACAGAATTGATCAATTATTCAGAAGTCAAAAACTCCATTGTGCACAACTAACTAATTAGATTAGAAAAGGAAGTGGCTTTTCTCTAGGCCCAACAAAAAGAACACCAAAAGCTCAGAGAGCAACCACCACACAAAAGTGCTCTGCACTCATATAGTTCTGCTTACATGTGCTGATGAAGATTTATTTCGCCTCTTTTCAATTCATTTTCAAAAATTTAGAAACAGAGACAAAAACATGGCGCTATAAATTTAGTAAAAAAAAGTTACATTGTGAAAAATAATTGACTGACCCCATGCGTGCCTGCAGAGCCTGAATCTGTTGTTGATAGGGAAGTGTTGGGAGACCGGCGGAAAGGGCTGAAAATGTTGACAATTTTCATACTGGCCAGTTTGAGATGATTTTTATAAGCATTCTTTTAACTTTTCAATACATATTGTCTCTGAGGCCATTTAGTAGGCGAAAGAACCTCAGAGAGCCGAATCGGGAAACATATTTACAAAAATTGAGTGCTCTAATGTGTATTCTCGTTATTTTTAGAATTTTTTAGGCTACAGATGTATTCTATCGTCCTCAAATAAGGTTAAACCTTATAACAAGGTCATTTGCGAAGCCTGAAATGAATGATTCCAACCAACCAGTTAATTGAACATTGTTTCTCGGCTTTGCACCCAAATAAGCCAGATTTACATTCGCCTTTCTTCCATCTATTATGGGGTTGGGGTCTTTGCATGCCTTCTCTGCATCTGCTCTTTCCTTCATTGTCACCTAAAATGAAGCCAATTCACTCTACTACCAACTCTTTCAAGTGTGCAAACCAACTCACAAATCCATATCCCCGACTCTTCTGGGTCTGTCGGTCAGTGATGACTACAGCCTCCTCAATCTCGCCGAACTGTTTGAAGTAGTTGTTGAGCGTGGCATCTGTGGTATGGTAAGGCAGACCGCCCACAAATATTTTCGTGTAGGTGGTGTCTCTGGAGCCGGTGGGGGTGGTCTCACTGGAAGAATGGTTGGAGCTGGCCTGCAGGGCAGCTGCTAATGCCTGGGCACTAGGATCGTGAGCATTCAACTGAGCAGCCGCAACCGATTGGGCGGCCAACAAGGCTGGCAACATCCTGCTTTCTGTACTTTTTTTTGTACTCAGGCACCTCAATACGCAAAAAGACCTGAGGAAGCTGAAAGTCAAAACAAAATTAAAAAAAAGAAAAACAAAATTTACTTCAGGTTTTTAGTGCTAATTGAATCAAAAAAGGATTAAATTAAAATATTGCAACTAAACCAAAATTAGGGCGTTAAACTGAACCGCTTTAAACAAAACCATTTCTAAAGGCTATAGAAGAGAGAGGGGGCTGACTAAAAGACAGCTGTTGTCGCTGACTTTACAACGACACAGCAGCAACAGCACCACTATTATGCTTGCCTCCTCTTCTATATACTTCACTCCCCAGGCCCTATAGCCAAAAGCAATCCTACCTCAACAGTTGGCGGCCAAATCAAGAGACCAGTGCTATCTGGAGGGGAAATGTGTGATGGAAGCCCGCTGCTCTCGGTGCTCTCGTCACACAACAGATGCCAATCCACTGCAGATAGACGGGTAGAGGGAGGCAAAAAGCACGACAGACCACCAAATCCTAAATAGAAGAGCTTTAGGTAGCCAGAATTTATCAAATTGTTTTTTCTTTTGCTTGAAATTATACTCCTCTGTAGAGATTTTGCTATTCTAAGGCAATCTAGCTGTGGAATCGGAATTTCAAAGAATATATGGTTTTACTATCACTATCTAAAGCGCTTGTAAGTGCTTTAGCCAGCTTTTTGCATAGCAATTGCTGGTAGTGTTTGTCTCTATGCTAGGCCACTTAACGAGTGGGCAAAGCAGTCGTCTTTGAAACGAAAAGTTGTCTTCAGTTTTCTTTGCTTAAAAAGTGGTGTTAATGAAGAAACAAAGGAATTATTACTATTTTCTGACCTAAATCGCTTGTACAAATGCTGGTAAAATTGTCGGCCCTAGTGCACATGTGGGTTGCTTTTTGCCTTGGTACCCCTGTTGTTTTTTCTTTTTTTTTTTTTTGCAATGATGCGAGAATACGGGAATACGGAAATTTCAGAGAAAAGTTGTAAATATTAGTCAACAGAAAAATATGTTGACTTACCTCTCACAGCAAGCACAGGTAGTCACCACACAGCAAATGACACGGCAGGTCAAAGATACTAGAATAAATTATTCCCGACAAGCTTTTTCTGAAAGTTACATAAATTTATTCACTTGTTACCCAAAACACATGGTTAGAACAGCAACACGACAGTAATCAGTGTGAACCAATCAGTCCATCAAACAAAACCACGGCAAATTCAAAGTGTTATATAACCATTGCTTCTAAATACTAGACGTTTTTTCTTAGTGCTTTTTCCACTTCTCAAATTTACCACTTAAAATGTAGCTTAGACCCTAAGCTATGTCCGCAGAGATATATATTACGTAGAATAAAAATAAAGCACATTTTGAGCGGTAAATTACCGATAAGATGAAAAAATAAAGTGGTAAAAAAAAATTCCAAGCAAAAAAGAAACAAACAATTTTGTGAGAGTTCAGTTTTTTTGTGCTATCCTGTATAAATAGAATATAAGCAAAAAGGGTGATAAAGCAACATCATATGAGCATTATATCTAGTCTTTGGTGGTGTGGAATGTGCATATGAAAAGCTTGATATTTTTAACAGAAAGAGGTTTCAAAAGAATAGACTTGGATGGTTTGTGCAAAGAAAATACCCTTTTTATTGGGAGCAAGAGAATTTTTACGTTCACTGGGGCATGAACTAAAGCTTGGCTGCCTTTTACTACATTTGATGGCAAATTATTTTAATCAAGTTTTTGTTTTAGATTAAATTTTGATTCTTGAAAGAGGAATATTGAGAAATTTATTTTGTTTGATGTGGAAAAATCTCGTTTGAGATTTGGAGCAATGAAACCAGTTTACATAACCAGTTTTTTTTTCTTTGAACATTTTTATGCAGCATAATAGGTAGTAAGCTTTTAAAAGGCTGAATCGGCAATTAGATTTACAAAAAATCGACTAGGTTACTGAGCTACACCGTATTTGGGAAAAAAGGTCCAAGGGTTAGCTGTTAAGGAGTCAAAATCACATAATCCAAAAATATCTCTAAACTAAACTTAATTTAGCAAAACCAAGTCAGTATTGATTCAAGCTTTTAGCTTAAACTCGCCTAGTTCCCAGTAGTACACAGGTAAACTTTAAAAATTTAAGTGGATTTCTCAGCAGGAGTAGCAATCCAGTTCTCCCTTCGTCAGCACATCTGAACACCACCAACTTCCACTAGAAGTAGGACAGAAAATAAGAGACTTGTAAACTAGGACCAATCAATGGGACAGCAGACAAAGAGTGGTGATGTAAAACAGTGGAAGTTTGTGGATGAGACACCCATCTGATCTCTCCAATTCCACCATCCACAGATTTGGTGGCTGGTCATAAGTGGCCGCCATTGAAACTACGCTTTACCTCCCATTTCTATTAAATTCCAAAGAAAATAAAGGAGAGCTAAAGTTTGGCTTAATATGTTTTTTGGCTTAATATAATTTAATGTTTTTTACCATTAAAAATAGAAATGAAAAAATTTTTTTCTAGAAAATACTGAAAATAATTATTTGTAATCATAGTGTTTGCTTGCTAGTATCCCGCTGAGCTTTCTTGTCAGAAACTTTGAGAAGTTTGGACAAATTTTCACAATTTTGGCGCATTAGGAAAGCAGGGCTATAGTTAAAAAATAGTTATAGTTAATAAGGTTATAGTTGATTGTTACAAGTTAAGAAAAGGATAAGCTGTTAACTGTAAGACTACAGTAAACTGCAATGATTGTGAAAGTACAGTTAACTATAAGTATAAATGTGGGGATACAATTACCGTATTTCCTCTAATAGCTCCACATGTTCTGATAACTCCGCACCCCTACCAATTATATATGTCTGGCTGAAAACAAGTATTATTTGAGAATTTTGTGAGAATTTTTATGCCTTTAATTTTAGCTATCAAAGAATTTAAGCGGTTTATGAAAGCCTCCACAAGTGGAGCTAAATTAGGAGTGTTTGTATAATTAAATTATCCACCGCACTTTATCAGAGGAAACAGGGTAAATATAGTAACTTCGCTCTTACAGGTAATTCTCTAATTAATGCCCGCTACCTAATAAACCTGCACCCCTGACTTGAAGACACTTTGATTACACGCACAATAAATTATATAAAGTCCCCAGCGTATAACCGTAATCGTAACCGATTACGGTATAACTGTAAAAGCAAGATTATCTATAGCAGTTTATAGTTAACTATAACCCAGCTCATAGTTTATACCGTTAATTGTAGTTTCAAGATTGGTTGCGTTGACTGTTACCATACAGTCAACTCCAATAACCATGAATTTTCAATTAACTATTATATTTTTACTGTGAAATCACAGTTGACAACTGTAAAGATTAGATGAGCCATAATTATAAAAACAAAACCAAAAGACTTCCTCACACCAAAACTGATTCTACTTCACCACTCAGCCACCAAAAGGCATCACTTACAAGATTGAATTTTCGTGATGTCTTATAACTGAGCAATAGCAACATAAGGCTCAAACAAAATGATTTCCCAACAGTGTTTAACTCTCTAGAGAATAATATCCTCTTACCGTCAAAAAAAGATGGAAAAAGGAGAAGAAATAAAGCATGTTGTTCTCTTGTCACCACTTTTTACGGAAAAAATAAAGATCTCGGATTAAAGTCATCTTACGGTAAGATTCAGACCGGGGACCACTTTCACAACGTCATTCACAGTGCTGACTACTGAACTGTTATGCGCAATGCTCCATCGAATGTTACAATGTTCTTTTTTACTACTACTTAATAGGGGCTAGCTCTCAACTAACATTTTTTTCACAAAAACACCACACAACTAATCATATTAATAAGGAGAGCGTCACAAAAAGGCGCACATTGTTCAAAAGCTGAAGAATTTTGTGACTATATCTTGGCCCAACAGACTTTCCAACCCCCCTCTCTTTTTTCTTATTCCCAGAGAATGTCCATCCCAGCTAATTCGCTTCTTTTGTTCTTCTCAATGGCTCAATAACAAATGGCAAAGAGGGGGCCAATAATAAAATAGCGAGATTTGTGTCTCTTCTCTTCTTTCTCTCTCAAATTTTCTTTCCTTTGTATTCTTTCATCAATTTATGAAGGGAATGGACACAAATATCTGCAGGCTACAATAAATGTCGGCGCATTGAAATGTGAAAAACTCTAATTTCCTTTTTTTTTTATTTTTCTACAAGTTTTTGAACAAAATGGTCTTTTTCGGTGCATAGACATTTTCCGGCGTTCTGCACATGTTCCACCAATTCAAATTTCAAAGTTCTTACAAGTTAAATATCCAGAAGTTGAGAAAGACATCGAGAGAAAAAAAATAGTTTTGTTCATAAAAGACATTTATTTGGTTCCAAAAGATAAGAAAATGAGGCCAGACATGTGGTTAACATCTAAAAATATTCATACAAAGACTGGTTTCCCTAGAAGCCTACTTTAGAAAACGAGCAAATACAATAAACAGATGACTGCATTAAACACAAACGGTGTTTTTGTTGTTGTTGTTGTTGTTAATTTGGGTGAACACAAATGCAGTAATAGTCAGTCAATTGATCAATCTTTTCTTGCTTCACCAAGCCTATTTGCGACAAAAAAACACTTTACAGACAATGCATATTAGTTACACTTGCTTTTTTACCCCTTTCTACGGTCTTGCTCACAGAGTAGAATAGTTTTGGTTAAGTGATAGTACACTTCTCTTTCGTCTATCCGTACCCTTTGCGTCCATCAGTTTGCTCTTTTGTAGGCAGCACTTACACTACACCCCCAGCACTCGATTTCACTATACCAAATGGCTTAAATGGCTTTTACCGAGACTTTTAGGCTTAGAGTAGGCCAGCGTAGGTAATAGTGCTGGCGGTATAGTGTAATTTAGCCCTTTTGTACTTCCTCAAAAAAAACTGAACCACCCAAAAGAGCTTAATGACACTACCAAGGTCTACCAATTTGGTAGGCGGAAGAGAAGTGTCCCACATGCACCCAAATTTGTCGAATCACCATTTTCTGAAACGATAACAATTCGGCTTTTTTATTAGAAATTTCTGAAAAAATACTTTATAAGTGTCTTTTCACCGTAACCAGTTACCTAAAAGTCACGCAATGACATATCCAAGACAAAAAGGAGAACAAAAATCAAGGAATCCAAAAGTAAAAGTGTAGGCAGAATGCGTAGAATAGTCACAAAAGTTAATAAAAGTGAGACTTTTGGCACCCTGAAAACACTGGGACACGTCATTCACATACACAGAAACTGCAAATCTCAATCAAACATAGTGGTTTAGGCAAGCTGTCTCACCCACCTCATGCTGCCAACATGCCATATATGCTTTAGAGGAACTCTTTTTTTGCACAGCCAAGGTGGTAATTAAGCAGCCAATATTGAATAATTTCAGCTTTTCCAAGTCAACCATGCTGCAATGGGCAGATATAGAATGGCTTTATTCGATAAATAACACCTGAAAGAAAACATTTTGGCAAATGAAATGAAATTCTTTATATTCTATAGTATGGGGAAATACATAAAAATGGTCACATTTTCACACCATTCACAAGGATTTTTACCTTGATCACCCAAGGCAAAATATGGAAATTGTCGACCTCCCAAAAAACAACCTTTTGTGACGAAATGAATAGTTTTTTTTTAATCGTTTTTAGCGTATTAGAAATACTTGGAAGGGTCCACAGCAACAGGGAGAGCATTAATAAAAAAAATATAATAAAAAATAGCTTGGGCTCCCAGGGTGTATTGCAGAAAGGCTACTTTAAAATACTATCAAAATGAAATAAACAAAAAAAAAATACATTTGATAATAGTTAATAAATTAAAAATACTCAACCAACCTCTGTAACCTGAACAAAAAACAGCAACAAATAGAGAAAAAGGGCAAAAATCGCAGACCGCACGCGCTACAAAATAAACAAAGGCATGTAGGCAAAAAGTTTGAGAAAATCTTTTTGTCTCTAACCTCTCTCAGGCCATCGTTCATTTACTTTTGCTGCTGCTTTCAAATAGGTCGCCCAAACAATCCAAGCCAGTGCTGCCACTGCTTCCCACTCCAAAACATTCACATATTCACATTTATACAGATGCAGTCCACAGCTGACGACCCGTTTATCCCAAGTAATTCCAATGTCATTTTTTTTGTTCTTTTTCCACCAATATTTATACTTTTACACAATAATAACAAAAGGCTAGGGAGACGTGAGTGGGGTACAGGTGAATATAATTGAAGGGAGGATGGCTGGTGGTACTTTGTAAAAGCCTGTCTCTGTAGGTGTACATAAACCGCGGGTAGCGTATCTATACACCAGCTATGTGGTTACAAGTCTGACTTCCTTCAGACAAAGGTTTATGAGCCCAATTCCTAATTGGTTCAGGGCTCTTTTCCGTTGTTCTCCATCGGTTTTTACCACTTCTAAGTGGAGAAAATCCATTATTTAATGCTGGGGAATGGGGAGAGCAGCAACACATTATCAACCACTCATTGATTAGCCATCCAAAGCACCGAAATGAACAGTGGAGCATACTGGGAGAAATATAAACACCGCATTAACCAACCACCGCTTCTTGTCTCTAACTCTCACGGTTAACATCACCAACACTACTTACCAACAGTACAACAAGGTAGAGAGTACTAGAGTGCTGCTTTATTAGCCTCTTTATTCAATTTTTAGGTTGGCTTCTCTAATGAGCACAGAAATAAGAGACGAGAAAAGCAAATAGGTAGACAGCAGGAAATTTGAAACGACCAAGATTTTCGGTTGCACATTTTTGGGTTTGCTGGGGACTACTGTGGGAAAAATGAAGACTTTTTGGAAGCAGAGCCAGCTTTAGCTAGATTTTAGAGAGAGCCAGTAGCTAAGTCTAACATAGGTATTGCATATCAATACCTATTCTTGAAGATATGCTAAGGATTGAATGGTTTTGAATGCTGAAAACCCTAAAAACTTTCATCCATTGGTCCTCCGCTAATCCTTTGATGTTTTTCTTTGTTCATTTCTAAGCGGTGGCTTCTCTTGGCCTTCGCCAAAACCTGCGCTAAGCCTAAGCTTTAGCTAAGGTTAGCTGATCTTCCGATTGACAGATAAATCTACCGCTACAGTCTACTTTCTGAACAATTTTTTAATGAGTTTTTTTTTCCTGTATCTCCTCTCTCCAATGAGTCATCAACTGACTCAATATGATTGAAGAAATCTGGAGAAAAGTTACATCTGCAAAAAACACGATTTTGAATGGTGGGAGGTTGATCGGAAGAAATATGGCATCTAACGAAAAAACAAAAGCCTAACAAGTGCAGGAAAATGACTCCAGAATTTGGGCGGAGATCTTTCCCTCCCACCAAAATTTCCAACTAATGAATTATTCCACACACTTCCGCAGCCAAGCAAAATTTCTTCAAGGAGTCAATGAAGATTTGTAAAATCCGGCCAGTACAAGCCCCCCCCCCCCAAAACAAAGCTAGTCACAACAAGAGAAGAAAATTGAGAGAAAACTTATTTTTCTTTTAATTTTCAACCAAAGACAATGAGAATAAGGACTAAGATAGTCACTTGTCAATAAATACACAAAAGAGATTTTTGCTGCCCTCGCACCACCAAAGATGTTCGCCTGGCCACACCCAAAGATGGGAGCGCAACAGCCAAAAACAAACACTTTCTATACCAAAAAGAGTTTTGAATTTATTTACCACACTCAAAAATCGGCCAAATGACTGCGGGTGACAAAAAGAAGAAGAAGCAAAGAAAGCAGGAAAGATCTGCGGAAAATTGAATACCGCTCTTTGATATATTCTTCGTGTGCTGTCTTTCCTTCTCTGTGTGAAGTGCTTGGTGTAAAATTCTTGCTTGATGTGTTGTTGTTGTTGGAAGAATGGCTGCTGGTATTAGGTGGCAGAGGAAATGAAAGGAAGAAGAAGAAACCTGTTGAAAAGGATGATGAACAACACCACCAACATTTATTCTCTTCCTTCTAATCACACAATCATTTCTAATTCTTCTTCATAAAAAATGCTTTTAGAGAAATATCAAAAAGAAATGCAGAAATCAACTTTCTTTGGTATTCTTGCAAGCAGCAGAAAAAACTACCGGGCTCTTCCTTTGCTGCTCCAAAAAAATAAAGTAAATTTGGGAAAAGCAGTAAAGAACTTAGAAAGAACCGATGTTGCACGAAGGGGAATCCGACTCACAAAAGACTTCTGGGTTTTCTAGCTAAGCAGCTGACCTCTTAAACATGGACATGGAGCACTCATTTCGCAGACAAAACGGTCCACTGCGGTTTTTTCCCGCAAATTTTTTGGAATAATTTCGTTAAAAAGAAGCTCAAATAGTAACTTAGACGGGGATGAGAGCTGAATCGGGAGGGGAAGGGAATAATAGGGGCCTCTAATTTGAAAGGCCATTCACTCGTTTCCCTTACTGGACCAGGGCAAAGAGTGCCTCTAGATGCATTTATTTCTCAGGAGTATTTTAAAACATTGATTAGTTAAAGTATTGGCCAATAAATTATTTCTCTGCTTGCAGAATTGTGAACAAAAGAAGTAATACTTTCCCAATGCGTCCAACTTAATAAACAAGAATGTGGCACAAACTTTCTATCCTCGCCTCTACGTCTGGCTGTTATGTGCGACACAAAAAAAATTTACTGGTGTTTCCTTGGCTTTTAGTCTCTGAAACTAGCAGCTTCTGAGAGGCGGTGTTAAGAGAGCTTCAAGTTAAAAAAAGCTTTAGAGACGCTTTAACTGGTGCTTTATGTATAGAAAAGGCGAAATTTGTTGGAAGAGCAACAAACGAATGAATAGAACCAACAAGAGAAGGTGAAGAAAGAGGAGACACAGCGGGGTTCAGCATTAGTGAAACAAAAGTTTTAATGCCAATTTCAATGAATTTATGACTAATTAATGCTGCTTCTCAGCACTTTAAATGACAAGCAGTGACAATTTTTTCTAAGATTAATATTGATAAAGGAACCGAAGTAAGCAACCGTTAGTGAGGAACAAACAGCTACTTAAGCGATGTTTTCTATATTTCTTCGGCGGAATAAGATGTTTTCCGTCAAATCTGTGATACAATTTTGGACGCTACTCGGTTATTGTTCAATATGTGTTCGAAGAACTTAGATGCTAGTCTAATGCCTCTCTTCTCATGGAAGTGACACATCCAAAAATCATGACTTCCAACTCGATATTGTTAAATTTTTCTTTTCGTGCGAGTCTGGCAAGTGTGCAAGCCTGGTGCTTGGAGGCAATGAAAGAACATCCTACTTTAACGAAGGCGCTGCATCAAACAAACGGCACTGCATTTGATTTCTATTTTTTTGAAGTACACATTGGTATTTTCACATAATAACTCGTAGTGAATTTTTAACAAAGGGAAAAGTAGAAACTTAAATGAATATTTGTAAACAAGTAAATATGTGGTATAGACGACGATTTCTAAGCAAATTGCTTCGCTCTCTTTTTACATTGAAGGACGTCCTGAAAGCCACTGATTTGGGATATCCCTGTTGTCGCTAATTGTAGATTCTGGTTTTTGCGTTCTCCCATATGGCTTTCTTATCCACGGCTTGGCTTCTTCATTGTACTTTTTGATCAACTCAATTGCTTCGTTAACTCTTGAAATGGGAGGCTCTACGAAAAGCACATCTTCAATAGGTTCTGTTTCTGTGCACGGAATTGAGAACATGGCTGAAAATTAATGAGTTTGTTAGCCTTAAACACGAAAATAACTTTTACCCTTTAACTCTAACATAGCCTCTGCTGGAATCTGGCCAGCACCTCCTTCTTGTCTTGACTGTTTGATCAACCTGGATAAAAAAAATCAAATTTGAACGAAAATACCAAATAAACAAACCTCTTGTCGAGCTCTTCATCCGAAGGTATCAGAACAACACATTTTCTTTGAAAACTGAAATAATAGTTTCGTCTTAAAAGTCCAGACTAGAACATGCAAATGTTTTACTCGACAAATTGAGTCAATTTTCTTCGCCTAGCTTCCCTCGAGACATTAGACTGATCGATTATGTAGTTGTGACGTCGCCGACAAGCCATCTGTAGAGATCTGTTCAAGGCTTTGGCAGTCAAACCCATCACCTACAAATAAAGAAGCATGTATTTTGTAAACAAATGAATTTAAAGATTATCTACCATATCCCATCGACCTTGATGCACCCTCCTACGCGGAATACCGTTCACCTAAAATTTTGTTTCTACTATTTCCGTTTAAAGGTTTTGTTTTGACATTAGATACGATTGAATAACCCATCATTTAATAATCAGTCAAATAGTCTGTCCTTGGACCTATAAAAGAAGATCAGGTGTTTGACCAGCAAAATAGCAAATGGTTGTGTGTGCGGCTCCCACCAAAATGTTGAAAACTGGGTTATTTCAGCTGCTTTTTAAATTTTCAAAAGATACTTTTTCTCCAACGTGTAGCTCCGAATCACTTCTTTCCGATAAGGTATAAACTGACTTGGTGTAGCCGGAAAAAGTGAGAGAAAACAATTGTGGAATGAATTAAGTGTTTTTACTTCAAATTTTTCTTACTTTACTTTTTTAAACCACATTGAGTTAGTCAAGACCACATTAGAAAGATTAAATCTAGGGCTACACGATAAACAAAAGTAGCATCTCTTTTAAGAGCAAATGAGATAATCTACTCTCAAAATTTGACGGGAGAAATAATACCTCGACGAGAAAAACATAATTTGACGGGAAATTTGAAAGTTGAGCCAATTTTTTAAATATAAACTCTTATCCTTTAAAAATATCGGTTTCTTAGCCAAAACTAATAATAATTATTTAACCAAAATCCCTTAGACGGTCACATGTGATTAAATAATTGATCAAATGACCATTACCCAATCCTGTTTAATACTAACCGTCATTGCGCTGAGAATAGTATCTGTGTTGAGCAAAAGCCAATGTTCCGCTGGATGTTCTCTAAGATATTGCCTCACCCAAGTAGATTTGCCTGCTCCTGGTAGCCCAACCATCATAATAACTGTGCAATGAGTCTTGTCTGGAGGCGGTCTTCTGCTTGCTACCATTCCTTTACGGTAATCCAGAGAGCCCATCATGACAGCATCATTTTCTTCGGGTGGAAGACTAAATTTTCGTATAAAGAGCGAAAGATGACTCAAGCACACCTCCATAGTGCTTTATTCTCATTATCTGGCAATTCTTCTCCTCCACTTCGGAAATTCACTAGCACCTTACAATTTTTGGTAGAGACATGAGGGAAGATTGCATCACCACTATTGAACTGAACTTCGTCAAAAGCGACACCAAGATTGATCCCATTTTTGTAGTAACGGATTTCATGTTGCTCCAGATCCTGGAATTGGAAAGCTTATGTAACAGGCTAAAGAATAAGGGAAAACCAGCCCACCATAACACTTGTGATGATATCATCGACATGGAAAGCGTCTCCATAGGCTGAGAATACATTGCTTTGAGCTTTTTTCCCCAAAGAGCCGAATGCATAGGAGTGAGGCGACTCGCCTAGCTGAAAAGTAAAATATATTTATTGAAGCTGAAATAATCAAACGGAAGGCTAAACCATGTTTGAAGAACCAGCTATAGACCACCCTATCCTGACATCATGTGGCTCCAGTTCTTCAAAGGGTACGTGCTTCAGAGAAAGGAACTCCACGATCTAAACAAAATATTTTAATTCCGACTAACATAGAATTAACTTACCTTTATTTGGAAAGCAACCTTGCCGGCAGGCAAAAGCAGATCTTCAGAAATTGCGATTCCATAATTGCTTCGAACACCTCCCCACATCAACGCGAAACCATCACCGTTGTCTGGCTCAATCAGCCATTTGTTGCTGGCAGATGCTTTGATGTTCATGTCAGCGTTGTCTGAAATACACACCTCTTAATTCTAAAATGTTTTATATTTCAAAACGGAAAACTTACAATAATCCAGCTCGATAAAGTCATCATCAGGCAATGGCTCCTCTGCGACTACCGGTATCGTGTCCTTTTTCTTCGGCCTTGAAATACCAGCAGCAATTTCAAATAGCGCATCATCATCGTCGTCATCGTCCGGAACAGGTTCCCCGTGAAAATCAGGCAGCGGCTTTACCTCTTCTTCAATGGTATACTCCGGATCCAAATCTATTTGCTCATATTCAATCTGCAACTCCTGCTTTTCCACTTCGGATTCTGAAGAAAGTACTAATTACTAGGAATTAGAAATGTCAAAGTCAAAATTTCAAAGTTCTACCGTTGATTTTTTTCAGGACATCCGAGGCCCTCTTCAACAAAGCTTTAGGGTCCTTGAGCAACTTTAAAATTCCATCAGCGCTAAAAAGATTCTTTATGCTTTTGTAAATTTGTCAAAGTATACAAACTTCTTTTGTGGCGAAGAATTTGCAAATTCCAATGGTTTGATTTCTTGCTGCTCAGATTCTGGCTCGTCACAATATGTATCTATTTCGCATGCTATACTCAACCCTACTGTTGTTTGCACTTCTTGCTGCTGCTGCTGCTCATCAAACATCACTGTTTCTGATACTCTAAAGCATAATTGGTTACCTAGCAAAATGTAGCTGAGAGCCTGAGGTACGTTTTGGTATATAACATGCGCAGGAGTTACATAGGCCAAAAAGACAATGTCACAAACACTTTTTTTCGTTTAACAGAGAAAATAAGGTATGAATATTAGGCATGATTTAATGCTGGATTAATTTTGACAACCCTAAATATAACTGATGAATTTGGGTAACTTAGTACTTTCTGTAAAACTTATTTCAAGAGTTTTGACCCGTGGTTATTTTACATCGCCAACAATAATTTACCTGTTGTCTTGAAGTGGTTCTTCCTTGGCAGAAACTTTAGGTACTTTTTTCCGGGCGATTTCACTGCTCTCCTCCACCTCCTCCTCGTCATCTTCAGTCGACCAACCATCGCTGTCACCATCAGAAGACATGCCTTCTTCTCCTTCCACCTCTTCTTCCTCATCTGTATCAAAAGTGACTGTTCTTTGCAATGGTTTCTTTTCAACAACATGCTGCTCTTCTTGTTCTACAATCGAAGACACCATTTCAGACAGCACAGATCTAGAATCTGACATTGTTGACTCCTCAACCTCCATTTCTGTCTCTATTTCCGCCTCCTCCTCTTCCTCCTCCGCGACTAAATTTTCTTGCTGATGCTCTTCGGTGATTGCGACCTCACTCTCGGCATCATTCTTTACAATAATGGTAGAATCAGAGGAAATTTGGGTAAAACTGTTCTCCAGAAATTTCGGCTTTGGCTGATGAGTAAAATGAACTTGTGGTGGTGAAAGTTCCGCATCCTCCTCTTCCTCACCAATTTCTCCTTCTTCAAGAGTGTTTGTAGCAGAAGAAGGTGGTTGTATGACTTTCGGAAGATTTGTGATAAGACCAGGTAAAACTGCATCAGTGTACACAGTTGGAGAAGTGATTTGTCCGTGTCTGGGAGACAGTGGCTTCATCACATCCAGTCTGCGACGGCGTGGTGGAAGTTGTTGTTGTTGTGGTTCTGCTACAGGCAAGGGAGCTGTTATTTTTGGCGGAGGAGGAGGTGGTTGGCTTATAAGTGCTGGTCTTGGCAATTGGATCTGAATGTCTGGAGGAGGCCGACTTGTAGGAGGTGGGGGTGGAGGTAAACGAGGAGGCGGGGGAGGAGGTGGTGGTGGTGGTGCTTTCAGCAAGCTATTGGCTGAGGTGAAGTTGGCTGAAAATTTGCAGATTTTCAGTTATTAGACTAGGAATTAATCAAAGTTAACTGTAGAAGGGTATATGTTTTCTACAGTTATACATACATAATAATAACACAGCTAAGATTAATAATACAGTTAATAAACAGTTAAGATTAATAACACAGTTAATATAGTTAATTATTCTACAGTCGACTCGATATAACGAATCTCGATATAGCAACCCTGTTTCAGCCGATCCCCAGTGGGACGTTATAACGAGAGTCGACCGTAGTTATTATACGTGACAGACAAACAAAGTCATGCCAAATACTTTAGCTAAATTTATTAAGCATAGAAACAGTTTGCTTAACTTACGCAGAGAAAAAGTGGTGGGTTGGCTGTCAAATCTTCTTTGAACGACAGGATTTGAAGGAGAAGGTGGAGGAACCACATTGACAATAGGCTCCATGATATTGAGTCCCAAAGGGTCTCGAACACTTGGGCGAGGAAGCGAAATTCCTTCTTCCATTTCCTCCACATCTATTACAGTTTCGGATGGTGGGGAAAGTGGCTCAAAGGGTGGCGAGGTGATGGGGTCGCTATTGGCTGAAAAATAAATTTTACTAGTTGTATTAATTAAGTTGCTGTATTAACTTAATACTATTAATGTCATGCTCATCTAAAATTTTTAAAATTTAGCTAGGTCGCCCAAAGCTAATTTAAGCTTTTCTGCAAAAAGCAGCGTGGTCCTCCAACTCCATTGCAGAATTTGCTGAGATATGACCAGAGTTAGGCACCAACTCCGCTTTTAGTGTTTGATTTCTGGTCATATCTCTGCAAGCAAGCCAGTTTTCTCTTGATACTAATTGTCAAAAACTGTTGAAAAAGCCAACCTGAAGCTGTTTTCTTTAGCCTCCTTTCCAATTCGAGTGGTCCAAAGCTCTGAGCTCCACTCATTTTGCGTTTCTCCAGCTCAAACCTCTGCTTTTCTAAGGCTTTCTCCTGTTCACTCTTGTACTTGTCAGCCAACAACACATCTTGTCTAGCAATTATATTGTCTAGCAAGTCAATCCCTCCAGTCACCTTCTTTGGCAGCAATGGAATTGACTTTTTCTTCAGTCCCAAACCAGGTGTGGATGGTTCAATGGAGTCAGTAGAGGAAGAATTGTTATTTAGTACAGTCTTTTTCGACACAATTGGTCTAGGTCCAGGAGAGGGAGATGGTGTGGAAGATGGCTGGACACTAGTAGAACTTTTGCTCCAACTTGGCTGCTCCTGTTTGGGAGTGTCCAACGGACTGGTCACGTCCACAGTTAGTGGCTTAGAAGTTGTCTTAATGGTCAATGGTATTGGACTCTGCAGTTTCCTGGCTTCTTTGGATTGTTTGACCTCAGGCAAAGGAGTCTTGGAAGACGGAATTTTGACGTTCAGTTTGGCTTCTTTCGGCAACTTTTGCTCAGTCTCCAGGATCTCAATGGAAGCCTCTCTGTGAATCTTTTCAATCTTATTTTTTTCAACTTTTTTAAGTGGGTTGGATGCAGAGTTAGGCTGTGATGGTTGAGGAGGTGCTGAAGGGGCCTTGGGGGTGCATGTTTTGACTTTCGGCTTGACTTCACCAACTGGTTTAGGTATGGAAGCTCTTTTTTCTTCGTTGTTTTTCATTTTTGGTGGCTTAGAAACATCCTCAGCTTTCTTCTTAGGCTTAGAAGTAGGTTCATTAGACATGGGAGTGTATTCTATAGCCTTGGGAGTAGGCTCTTTAGCCTTAGGAGAGGACTCTTTTTCTTTGTTGGGAGACTTGGCAGAAGGCTCTTTAGTCTTAGGAGAGGACTCTTTGTCTTTGCTGGAAGGCTTAGGAGAAGGCTCTTTGCTACTTGCTGATTTCAAATCGGAATCCTTGCTAGCTGCTTTTTCAGAAGGTGTGGAAGATTGGATTGGTGCGGATAATTGTTGTGGCAACAAACTGGGATCTGCTTTTTGAAGTGCTTTCACCGGAGCTGAATTCAAAAAATCGGATTAATTTTTTATCGAATTCCCTGCAGGTTAAGATCTACGATCTAAGCGTAACGCTAAAGCTTAATTCAGGTTTATACCACAAAAAAGGAGAAAAATTCACAAAAAAACACGCTAGGAAACTAGGATAACAAAATGGAATCGCTTATTTTCTAGGACCAAAAATGTGGAGGTCATTTCTCTTATATTCTTTTAACAAAATACTGTAAAAGTACCTTCGGTAGCCCAAACAAATCGGAATGGAGCAAATGGAGTGGTATTTAAAACGGATGGCTGGTCTTCCTCTTTTACAGGGGTCAGAGTAGCAGCAACATGGTCTCCCTGCTATAATTGAATGATATATAATTATTATAATGAACAGAGACACAAAGGGGCCTATTGGTAGGCGTCGGAAGAAGACTTTTAGACAAAACTTGGCAGCAGCGGGACATGGACCTTGAACTGGTCCCTTTTCTGCCTTTAATTAAAAACGTAAAAAATTGTATTACCTCAAATTTCATCGACCTCCTGGTTACTTTCGTGACGGCATGGATAGGAGCAAGTGGCTCAGCATTCTCTTCATTGGCCTCTTCAAATGCCTGAAGATGATTGAGTCGATGAGGGTGATCGTTATAGAGAGGTTTGACTGTATAGCCATAGTTAACTCGCATAAATAGTTAAAGGATAGGGAAATGTATCTCAGTCCAGGTTTTTGACCATGCCTTTTTTTAGGCTCAGCTTTATTCCAATAATTTTTGGTAATTTATGAGGCTTTCACTCCATATTAACCAAAAGAAGCGAGCCAATTAACCATAAACTGTTGAGTACCTGATCAGCCTTCCTCTTCAGACCCTTTTTTTGAGTGCTGGGCGTGGGCATATCATTGGCCTGTGGAGGGAGCGCGGAAGTGAAGTCTTCCGGCCAAACAGCTTCCTCCAATCGACTAGCCAACACCACCTTGCTGCCTTTTGTGTCCAGGCCTCGTTGCTGCAGCTCCTTCCTGAGTCGGCTGACATCCAGCAAGTGGAGCGTTGCCCTACTCAAACCACCACCATCTGCACCCAAACGACGCTGCCTTGTAGACATTTCTGTCTTTTTTCTAAACAAAACTTAGTCTTCTACTAAACAGAACTCAAGTAGAATCCTTTTTCTATGAATACAATAGTTGATTGCCAGAAGCAATTTATCTTCAAAGTTCAACAGCCAAATATTTTAAAAATGCTCTTTTTGCGTGTCAACTATCAAAATTGAGGGAATTTAAAGCATGGTGGCTAAACAACTAAGATACAAAAATTCCGCCGAAACTTGAATTCAGGTTGAAATTTTAGTAGTTTATAGTGGTTCTGTAGGTTTATGCTGTCTCAGATGCAGCAAAGCTTAGGAATTCAACACGGAGCTGTTCAAAGCCCAAATCTAAGCACTCAAAGGTCCACATGCTTACATTCTATATTGCTAATAAGCACAGTATGTTATATTATTTTTTGTACTACTGCTCTTTTTTCATTGGCTATGAAATGTGTATGTGACATAAGAAGTGGGCACAAATCTTTCGTAATTAAGAGGAAGGCGCTAGGCGTACCAAATATTGTTTTTCTCAAAATCGGATTAGAGCCAACTCCAATCTTTAAGCCCTAAATACTTGTACAATATTTATATCTTGATGACAAGCTAATGCTTTCAAATAGTTTAAATATGATTATGATCAGCTACAATATGTGCTCATTAAAAAGAATTTATATGAAAAGAAAAAAGACAATTTGACACCACTCTTAAGCTGTTTAGTCAGTTCGCTTGAGCCACCTTCTCGCATATATTATTTATTCAGTATTTTGCTAGTGTATCAAAAGGATGAGTACTTCCACAAATCTGGTATGTCAATACTTGTTTAGAAGCTGTTATAGCGCTATGTAGAACTAAGTGACTTGGAGAAGGGGTTTTGCAGCCTTGTGCTAAGCTTTAGTGCAGTTTAGGCGTCCCAACACCTTTTAGAAATCATATTTTATGAGATTACAGGCTGTATTGGGTGGGTCTTTTCAACAATCAGCTACCATATTTTTCTCATTGGAATAGGGCAAAAGGAGCAACTAAATGACACGCTTATTTCCCAGGAGTTTTGCTTGCATTCCTCACACAGGTAAGTCCGTGCACGCATCGCTAACTCTCAAGACTCTCAAAACGAGGTCCATCCCTTCTCCAGATGATTAAGCATAATATATGGAAGCTTTATGTCCTCTTCAACACGTATTTTGATACCTACCTAATAAACTGATGAAAATGATGATAAAACAAAAAAGCTGACACAAGGCGAATAAAATAAATAATTATGTCCCTACCCAATGATATTCAGCTATATAAAACATTTAGATATATGATTCAGTAAAGAATGATCAACTAACCCTTGTGATGTGGCTCTTATATATAGTAAGAACTATTATTGCAGTATGTGGTATAATATTCAATAGTGCACTTGTTTTTCTCACCTTTCGGCAAAAGTAAGGCTTTTAAAAATATTTTATAGGGTAGCACACTTGCAGTTAATAGTAGAGTTGGCCTCCCTTCTACTTTAATTTCAAGGGGCCAAAAGTGCCCAAAATCTCTCCCGCTTTAATTTTTTTTACTAATATCCCTCTCGTTCGTGATTTTAGGAGAGGGAGGGGACAAGCAAAGGGGTTACTTAGATTCTAAACACTTAACCAACTTAGATCTCTTCACCAAACATGCAATGTACTCATTTGCTCAAATGCAATTGGCAATATTTTGTGCGATGTTGGCTATTTGCTGCCGACAATACTGCTTGTTAGTGGCATTAAATTTGTCTCTCTGTCTTTGTGTTTCTACCTTCAAGCAATTCCCTTTTATGGGGGCTGCTCAACGATACTCTTTTTGTTGTTTATTGCCCTGGACCGACTCTTCTCCATTGTTTGGCCAATAAGGTTATTATTATTATTGTTAACAAATTAAAGAGGTTTATTTAGACATGAAAGTATGAACTCCAAAATTTATCTAACTATCCTGATATTGATAGTACTAACCTATCCAAGCTATTTTATTTATCTTTCTTTCTTTTTTATTGAACCAAACTCACAAATGCAGGTTTTGTTAACATAAAAAAAAACAGTAAGGTTACGGGAAGATTCCTGAATTTTTCCACTTAAAGGAAGATTGGAAAAATATAAAACTGTTGTGGATTGTATGTAAAAAAGCTTAGGCTTAAGCCTTTTATAATTTATTACTGAGAAGTGATCTGAGCAAGGAAGTACGGATTTCTCAGTCAATGGCCTTCCCTTCTATGGACTGATTTTTTTAAATGGGTCTCCTTTGCTCCTCTAGCCCAATGACCCGATATTCCATCCAAGCGGGCTGGGTCCTCATTCTCTTCTTCATCGTTCATCAAAAACTATTTGGATCGCATCTTAGAAGGAGAACAAGCTGAGTTTGACGTTTTGCTAACAAGAGTATTGAATTTTTCTGAGAATTTGCCAGAGCTTTTGATCCACAATCTCTGCAAAAGCAATTCCACAGACAGATATTGAAATAAATACGGTTCGTATACAGTTTAGGAAAACAATCATCCCCTCTTTAATGACTCTCTTCCCTCTATTAATCATCCCCTCTACGGAGAGGTTGAAAAATAATCCATCCTTCTGGGAGGATTAATACAGGTTATATGCGATTCTCTAAAATAGATAAAAACTTTAGGCAAGTCTTATGCAGTATGAATGACATTGTACCTCTTAGTTTATATACTTATGCATCTGTGACGTTAACTCTTTGCTGTGTTTTGTACGCTGTGCTTTGGATAATTGTGCTTACGTCTTCTAATGCACAGCAAAGCAAAACAACTCAGAAACTTTTTAAGTCTCTCATAACAATTATGGCCGCAAGTGTGTTGCCTACGGCGATCAATTCAGCTGCAATTTATCTATTCCCAAGTTTAATATCCAAGGCTGATACTATTCTTGAGTATTATTACATTAAATACACCCTAGAAGTTCTCCCACAATTTACAACACTTGTTGATGCACCTGTTCTATACTGCTTAAGGTAGACTTTTTCAATTGAGTACTACCACAATCAACCCTCCATCCAATTTACATCCAATATACCGTATAACCTCTATTAATCCTCCCCCCTCTCTCATCACGACGGTCGGTGGTCAACCATTTTTTACTACTCAGCCACTCGACAAATGAGTACTGACACTATATTCGAAAATGTCGCTGAAATTCAGGTCCATATTTTTCAGTATGTTGAACGAATTTATACCCCCCAACGAATTTATACCCCCTAAAATTGGGCTTTCACCCAAGTAATGTGAAGAGATATGTATAACCATTGCCAAAATAATTTGAAATTTAGTTCGGAGTACAGAAAGGCTTTTCAAAAAGAATACAAATTTCTTGCCAAGGTTCGATTGCTATTTATTAACAATTTTTTATATAATAACGGGTGACACAAAAGTTCCCGATGGATTTTCAAAGGCTTATCTTCTACTATTATTATTGTTACATTTCTAAAAGCTTAGTATCATTCGATAGCCCTGAGTCTCCTCTTTTAAATGACATATCACATGTTTATTTCACTCAACAAAATGACCACCATTTGCATCAATACATTCCTTCAGTCGTTTTGGAAAGTTGTCAATGGCTCTCTGAATCATTTCTTGTGGAATAGCGTCCCATTCCTTCACCAGAGAAGCTTTCAGCGCAGCAATCGACTTGTGGGGTTTGGAGCAAGCTTTCGATTGTAGGTAAGGCCACACGAAATAGTCCATCACACTCAGATTGGGTGAGTTTGGCGACCAGTCACCTTTGATGGTACACCCTCCAAATCACATTCTTTTTGAAATGTTCCTAAGCACCTCATATCGACTCAAAATCACCTCAGAAGCTCAAAAAAGACATTATTTTTGAGTTTTGGTCGATAAAAAATCGAGTTTTGAGTACTTGTACACATCCGATTCTCATGACTTTCAAGGGCAAAAAGTGCCTTTATCTGCGTGTGTGCTCACAATTCCGGCACGTAGTTCAGCCATGTTCAATAAATTTTTTGACAAGCAATATACCATTAGAAAGAGGAGATTCAGGGCTACAAAATGGTATCAACAGATATAAGATATGGTTACAAAATTGATAAAAGATAAACTGTGAAAATCCGTCGGGAACTTTTGTGTCACCCGTTATTACTTATTAATAGAGACCGGTATGCCAAAAGGTTCGATCCACAGCTGCGTCTAACTATTTTTTTACCTCAGTCTTTGACATCTTTTGCCCATTTTGATGTTGATGCCTCTAAGGCAAAAAATCCTAAGGATTCTGAATTTGCCAGTCGTTTTTACACAACTCAACAATTTCACCTTTAAAAAATCCAACTCTCAATCTTACGGACTAAATTGAGAGTTAAAATCGTGAGTCAAATAAAGTGTTGGATTTTTTAAAGGTGAAACTGTTGACTTGTGTAAAAACGACTGGCAAATTCAGAATCCTTACGATTTTTCGCCTTACAGACATCAACATCTATCGGGCAAAAGATGTCAAAAATTGAGGTAGAAAAATGATCGGACCCAGCTGTGGATCGAACCCTTTGGCATACAAATCCGTTCTCTACTTATTATAATTACAGCGCAACCGAGCTGCACAAGTCACACTATTTACAAGATCTAGTACAATACATTAATGTTATTTATTAGCATTTATTTTTTGTATATTTGCAATAAAAACCTATCTTTTTAATCATTTTTTATACACTGCTCACAAAGCAAAATATGGCTTTATTGGCTTTGAAGCAAGTAATGGGTGACTTGAAAAGTTGAAGGAGCACCATGGAATTCGCTTCAAGTATTTGTTGGAAGAAGCCGAACCAGTCGACGTCAATTCTGTTCGCGAGTGGAAGCAGCAAGTGCTTTGTGAGGCGCTGGCGCAATTCTCAGCTGATAATATTTTCAAAACACCGATGAAACGGGACTATTCTGGCAGTTTCTATCAAACAAAATATCGGCATATAAGGGTTATTGGCCCTAGGGGGCCGCTAAATCGAGGTTTGACTGTGTGGAAATGAGCTAAACTAACTTTATAGCCATTTTAACTTATGAGAATTGGTATAGAGAGGTAAACATACTTTGGCCCTACTAAAGTAAACCACCACTCCCATCACCCCCCCCCCCCCCCCCCCCCCCCCCGCTTTGCATCATCAAAAATCTGAAAATAAACAAAGAAAGTGGTGGTTGTGCTAGCATTGTTTCCTCAAGCTATCCATGGTGCTGTCAACGGTCCGAATCGGGTCAAACTGCACCATAAAAACAAGCCCAGACCAAGGTGCTTCCTCTCCACCAAAGTTGACTGTTTACTTGTTGAAACATAATTTCCTATATGCAAAATACATTGCTGTCTCCTTCGCCCACTTTTCTATCACTTTTTGTCTAACCCACTCTAGCAAAACAGTGTCTTTCTCTTTTTTTCCCTTCCTCGGCAATCTTTGATGCATTAGTTTTCTGGCTTATGTTTTGTTTTGCTTCCTCTTCGCAGGGTTGTTTACTCATTGACAAAATATTTGCTCAAAAATGCTTTTTTTTGTTGTTGCTGTCAATTGGCCAGATCATTTCGCATTAATATCCTTATGCTGATATTCTGTTTAGGGCTTATTTTTGAGAAATTAGGCAACTTTTTAATAACTCACCTAAACAGTCGCTCTTTTAAGGAAAAATGCGTAAATTGACCACAGACTGTGTGCAGCTTAATGATTCGCAATCAGCACGTGTCTATGTAGGTATATATTAGTTTGTCTTAAAATTTGGGCTCCTCAATTATTGAGTGCACCAGTATTAAAAAATTGGCCCTAGGATACAATTGGGATGTTTTTTGGTACTTGTTCAGCTGGTGCAAGTTTTCGATCCATGAAGATGACCAGTATAAACTAGCTATTCGTCGGATTCTTCGTCCGTCCAAAAGAGTTTTTCGTATAGCTTTTCGAGATTATATCCTCGTAATTTGTCCATTTTATTTGCTAAAACTTAAGCTTAGATGCTTCAGCAAGTTTATTGCTGATTGTGTGGTAGGGCACCAGCTGAACAAGTACCTGTTTTTTTTTTTGAAAAGGTTGCTGGATTGTTGAGATGTGACCAGAAGATAAAGTATTGACATTTTGGAACAGACGACCATGCTACTTTCATCCACATCTCGGCACTGCGGCAACTTTTTCAAATTCTGCTCTCATATTTGGATTCCTGAGGACAATTTGCTCGTTAGAGTGGCCCAGAAAATTTTTTACGGCAAAAGTGACCATGAAAAACTGGCAGTTTTGTTCAAAGATACGAAAAGGTCTGAAAGAAACCCTTTTTCAACTGTCCTACACCTCTTTAAGATAGGCTTGCAGAAAGTGGAGTGTGAGAAGACTCGCCCCAAAACTGGCTCCTATTTGTCTGAACTTGTGGGTGTAGTTCGTGCCTCAGTGACCTACAGCCAAAATTCCCTCTTTTTGAAGTTGCAACTCTTGTTTCTAGCCTTCCTACTAGCAGGCTTGCTTGTTCTCCCTGGTAACTCTTTTCCGTTTTGTTAATTGAAGAGAAGAAGATTTCAGGCTTTCTATCTGGCTTTCTCTGGGGTCTTTACATTACAGTAAATGCCTTTCTCTACTTCTTTGTCGAAGATTTTAAAAATCCCAATGGTGACCGAGAGAGTGATGCAAAGGAGGCAGTAGCACAGGAAATTTGTAAGAAGGTCCAACAAAATGATGGTGTGTTGGGCGATAAAGTCTACACAGGTAATACCACTGAAAACACCTGCAAAAGAGAGCATATCTCCGAATCAAGCCTTTGTTCTTAAATTTTGTGCCTTATTCTGGCTTGCTGCTGAAATGTTGAAAAGTTGATGAAAGCAGCTCTAATACAGGGTTGCTTGCTGAGATATGAACAAAAGCTGGTATACCGACGTTTTAAAAGACTGACCATCTTACTTTCAGCAATACCTCGGTAACCGAGCAGTTTTCTAAGATTCTGCTTTCAGATTCGGATTCCTGAGGACATTTTTCTTACGAGGGTGTCCTAGAATAAAATAAATTGGATCTAAAAGCTTCCCTGCCGCTACCGTCGGTTGGCGGAATTGGTCAGTTTTCTCCTGCCACCGCCGGCGGTCGTTCAGCTATGAAGGCGACTAAGCATCCACCGTCTTTGCTTTAGGTTGGATGTGTGTTCTGCCCCAGCCTTACAATCCCCGCACCTTCCACGTCAACATGTTGGAGACAGTGAGTGTTCGTCTACAAGGCCACATGCTGCACATCATACACCACCAAAACGCTGCTCGACGCTACGCCTTCTATGAGGACCCCACACTTACTGAGGCCGAGCCAGCAGTTACCCAAGTTCAAATATGCGATCTTACAAATGCTAAAGTTGGCTTATTTTTTGCAAAATAATTTCTCCAATTGTTGTTTTATTTAGGTTAAGCTGCGTCCCCTTCGACTGTCTGCTCGTCGATGGTTTAGCCGAAAATACCCAATTATGATTAAGCTGGCGTTTGATCCTGCTTTTAAAAATTCAAAAGACATTGAGAGTCCATCTAATGAACTGTCTAACACTGAAATTGTGGTGGAGGACGTGCAATGCAAAGGTTCTGCCATTGTTGAAGGACGACGCACAATAGCAAACATCCTAGAAGTGTCCAATGATGCTGAAGAAATTGACAGCAAATTTGAAATGGGTATGCTTGTTTATAAATAAGGACATCTAAGGTCCTCTTTAAACCTACAGTTCACAGAATTAACTGTAGCTCTATAGGTAAACTTGTCAACTGTAGTCGTACAGTTAATTCTATAAACTATAGTTATCGTATTTACTCTAATAAGCGGGTACCCCTTTTCTTCACTACGGTCGGTGGCCAACGATTTTTTATTAGGTACTGATACCATATTCAAAAGTGTAGCTGAGATCCAGAGCTACATCGAGTATGGTGTCAGTACCCAATTGTCGGGTGGTTGAGCCGTAAAAAATCGTTGACCACCGACCGTCGTGACGAAAGGGGGTGCCCGCTTATTAGAGTAAACACGGTAATTCTATAAATACTTCTGTAGGTAACCTTGTTAACTGTAATCGTACAGTTAATTCTCTAAAACTGTAGACCTACAGTTAACGAGGTTTACTGTGGTTGGGATTTAGCTTGGGCAACCAATTTTTTGGGCAAAACAATTTTATGACTGGGATTTGTCTTCAAAAAGTTAGTTCTCCTGGACAATTTGGTGAAAACCCTATTTTGGGACAGTTAGAAATGGAAAAAAGGTCAAAGTTAGGGAAAGTCGCAAAATTTTTTTAAATTTTTTTACAGAAGATGAGGCAAGCTGTGCATCTGAGGATTTGCTTGTAGCAGCACCAAGCACCCAACCTAAGTCCAGCTCATCCCGAATAATATGGCTGTTTGCAAGAGCTGGTAGAGAGAAAGAAATTTGGTTCCACAAGTAAAATTGGCGACCTTCTTTCTTTGTTGAGTTTTTGAAACAAAATTTAAGGCTGAGAAAAGCCTCAAAAGAGTACTTGTGTCCCACTGAAAAATGTGATATTGCTAATGGAATTTCTGTACAGATGCCGTCAGTCGATAAAATCAAAGAACACCGCGACTATTATTTGTATTTGCTTCAGGATGTAGAGTTTAACAAGTAAGCTAGGTATTATTTTGCTACCCGCATACGGCCCCAAATGTCTCAGGAACACATTTCTCCATCGGTTTCCACGCTAAAACATACCTGAATATTTTTTACGGTGTACAAAACCAAATTGTTTAATAGATCTTATAAATTTTAGCCAACTAAATCAGATCAAGGATGAAGCAATCACCCGCTCTGACCAAAATCCAGCCAACACTGTACTAATGGACCTAGGTTACTACCAAAGAACTCAGTTCAACAGCGAGAAGTACACCCAACTAACCTCCATTTTTAATTTGCTTGCTCTCAGGTATGGACAACTATCGACTTCTGAGACCTCAAGACTAGGGTCAACCCCAGGGTTGTCAGCTCGACCGGCCTATGTCGGCTTTTTTGGCCGAAAAGCCGACATTTTTTCGGTTTTCGGCTTCGGTTAGACTTTTCGGTTGCTGAGATATGGCTATATCAAATGGATGGCTCAAAAACTTTACAGCCCTCACCAACTGTAGCTCATATCTCAGCAAGGCATTTGTTTTTCGCTGGACGCATAAAAGCGTATAATGTCAAGCAACGGGGTGTGAACCAAGCCAAAAATCCAACAACTTATGAGACAAGCCAACATTTTTGCAGAGTATGCTATGATTTTGCTCGAGACAAATACTGGGTTGGACGGATCCGAGAGAAGGTGCAAATGAAAATTGGAGCAGTGCATGTTGGTTTCGCTAGACTTAAGAACAGAAAAACTAACCATCTTCTGCTGGTTTTAGCTGCCATATTTTGTCGACAACTTGAAGCTGGAAAATTTCGATCTGGGAACCGTAGTACCTAGTGTCCTGAAAATTTATGCTCCTATGCTTGACCAGTGGGGAATATGGCTGGATTATGATGTGAGGTGTTAGAGATGCATCTTCTTATACAAATTTTTTTATTTTTTAGATAAAATATCAGGGTCTAGTCCAGTTGACTATAGTCACTCAAGTGGACTTGATGAAGTTGAACGATGAGAGCTCTTTGGTGGAAGATGACTCCACTCAAGCCTCCTCTTATTTCGGCGTGTCTGTCAAGAACCCCGCTTTGGCTGTTCCTGACACCAGGTATTCAGATGTAGATCTACCACTTTCTCCTGAGGATGAGCCTGACGATGCTGACTACGGAAAAGAGATTAGCGAGAAAAAACTAGAGTGAGTGTTGTGTGCCTTATAGGTCATCTGAAAGACTTGGATGAGCTTGTAATTCTTGTTACCCTTTGCAGAGAGAAAAGCAAGAAGAAGCCAGGACGCAAGATAATGCAGTTTATTGACAAGATCACACATTCCGACCTATTCAAGGGTGCTTCTGAGCTTAAGTTGGTGCGCAAAGCCATGGAGGAGATCTCGGACACTCGACTGGTCATTAATGTGGAGATTACTGAACTTGAGGGCACCATGCTACTCAATTTCCCACCGCCTCCGTCTGACAGACTCTGGTAAGTAGATACAACGAAAATTTTGAATGGCTATTTGTCCCTAGACGGATATAACCCCATACTCTACACCTCTCCCAGAATCAAAAACAAACCTTCTTACTAAATTGGACTCATTTTCAGGTACGGCTTTCGTAAGACTCCCCAAATGTCAGTCAAAGTGGTGCCACAGGTGCTCTACTCTATTGTTTTTTTTATTAAATAAATGAATCTACTTAGGTGGGAGAGAAGTCCGTCAACTTTTCAGCTGTCAGTGATTTGATTCAGGCTAAATTGGTGAACATAATTGAAAACCTTTTGGTTTTTCCTAATTTAGACGATTTTGTTGTACCGTTGTTGTCAGGAAATGACTTGTTGCATGGATCCTTTACTCAATAGTTTTTTGGATAGACATTGTGTGTCTGCTCTCCCTCATTTTTTAAGTCTAATACCGGTGTTTTCAATTTGGCTGGAATGCTGTCGAAACAACCCAGCAACATATTTTTGGAAAAAAAAAATACTGTTTGCCTTGGAAACCAAGGCAAACCAAGTGTGGGAGGTATCCGGATTCCCAACTAATCACTTTTTACTGGTGTTTTGCAACTGCTGTTGAATGTATTTATATCTCAAGAATATTGGCCGGGCCCATCTCCTGCATGTATTATCCCTAACACATACAAACAAACATGTTTCTGGGTGGTTTTTTCCAAAAAGGCAGTATAAAGGTCTCCGATGAGAAGCGGCCAAGTCGCCAGACTTTTTTAATTTTTTCTTTAAAATAACAACAAAAACTTTATATTTCATGTAATTTTTTCATTCTATGGCACTCCAATAAGCAAAAAGACCTGAGAAATCCGAAGTTGAATGCAGAGTATTAGAAAGTGGCATGGTTGTTGCGATATGATCAAAGTCAGCCGCAAACTCAGTTTTTAGTCTTGTGCCTTCAAGTTTTGATCATATCTCAGCAAACAAGCTATTTTCGAAATTCTGCTTTCACATTCCGATTCCTGAGATCTTTTTGCACACAAAAGTGCATCAGAATATAAAAATTTCTCTAACATACAGGATTGCTATTAAAACTTTTGAGAAAAAGTTTAATAAAATGTGGTGAACTGGCGGTACACCACCTCCGACCTTTGATTTCTTTTACTGATCATACCTTATGTAAACCATCAAATAAATAACTTTAAGCATTATATAACATTGGTGGTTTTTGTCTACTCCCGTACTCCTTACTGCGCACCACCATAGAGGTGGTTTTTGCGTGTGTGCTCATGACAATCAGCCACCACTTCTCTCCTTTAAGAAAGTGAATGCACAAAAAAGCTGTGTGTTTTCCGATGAAAATGAAAAGCAATCACAAACAGTACAGTTCGGGTGGCTCGATCTTCCCCTCCCTAAAATGCTTTTTCCTTATAATCGATGAATCAATTTACGGTATGTTACAGTAGTTCAAGTAACTTTTCTAGACAAAGTACACCCCAAAAATCGATTCTATAATTCAGAAGAAGTAGAAGTCACCTAGTTTTCCACTAAAAATCAATTGGGCGTGAAGAGCTCCGTGTTATGCATGCAACTGGCATAATTTCCAAGTCAAATGGATTAAAATTTCGACGCTTTATTTGTCTCTGTGGTCTCTTTTTGATTCTACTGGATTGTAACCCCACCCCTGGCCTATTATAGGGCCCTAAAAACGGTAAAGCGAGCCATTTTGGGCCGGAAAGAAATGCTTCTTATGGTCAATTTAGCTAGAAAACTCGTGTACTTTTTGGCGACTGTCTCTTTATGAGGGGGGGGGGGGGTTGTATGATACAGTAAAAGCCTCTTTTAGTTGCTCTTACAAGGGATTAATTAATTGATGGGTAGCACTATTTGTTTGCTACAATATTCCGCTCCCTCTTTTTTTGCAAACAGCCTTTGTTGGATGAGGTCAACAGAGTGGAACAGTGTGGCTGCTGCACCTGACCATTCCTGCTAGCTTTCTTTGATGGCTTACTTTAGGTAAAGGCAGGTGTGCTCGTCTCAGCTACTCTCCTCCTAATCACTCATGTTTTATAATATTTGCTTTCTATTTTCTTTTTGCTCGTTTAAAAAGGTAGTTTACGAATGAACAGATTAGATTTTAGACTCTAGGTTAAAGACTGGTCCACTGGTTAATAACGTGATCCTGAACCATCTTTTTAAAAGTTGGTTATGTAGGAGAACCGTGAAGCATTTAGGCATACAACTAAGCCTAGGGCAGGCCAGCATGGGTTGGCCGAAACTGGAAGGTACACCCGGATTCACCAGGGTGTAATAGAGTGGCACCGAAACGTGCATGTGTGTAGAAAGTTTTGGAGCAAGAGAGTTACAAGATGGTGGTCAGCCTTGAGTGGAGTGTCTCCGTTTCACATGCACCCTTTACTATTATAATAACTGATCGGCAGAAAATAAAATTGAATAAGTAAACAACAATAATATTTGGGAGGAGCTGTCTTGTCTATTGCTCATCACCCACTTCCCTATCCCCCAACAATGGAGCAAAGAGGAGAAGATAGGTTGGCTGGGCGGATCAATTTCCTCCATCCCACACCACTCCCCTTCTCCGGATTTTTCTCAAGAAGGCTTGTTGACCAAACCCAACAATCTGAGTATTGGTCAGTGGATTGGCAGGGGAATTTGTTGGTGGGAAGCTTTAATAACAGTTTTTACCAATACCACTTTCCTCTTTCTTTTTTACCATTATTTACGATCCCACTCTAGTGCATTATAATCGCGAAAATTGGATTCATGTGGCGGATAAGTGCGTGTGCGCATATCTAAGCCTAAGGCCTGGAGTTGAGATGCACACACAAACCTGGCGCCTATGATGAGACATGTGTAAAGCAACCTCTAAAGTTTGGAGATTAAATAAATGAGTGTTTTGTTACAGGTAATACTTGCACATATTGCATGCCAGCAGCCAGCCAAGGTCGCCTGTATTTATTAATAAATGAATAGGATTGTTGCTCTTAAGTTGTTGGAAAATGGAGAGACTTTTGCTGCTGGAATGTTTTGCAATTACTTGTGTAAAAGGCTCTTTGAATTTAGAGTATGTATTTTTAGACTAGTTATGGGTGTTATGTGCCCATACTGGATTACACCCCATGCCCACTTTACTGGATTATTTTAATTCGCTTTATGTTGTCCAGTGCACCTCTAAAAATGAATGAGAAAAGAGGTGGTTTTTTAACACAAGGTGTGTGAAAAGCATCATGATCGGCTTCTAATGTATTTTTGCATTGCTTGCCTGTATATTGCACCTTTGTTTTTCTTTCTATGCATCTCCTGTTGAGGAGGAGCAGCAGCAGTAGTTAGTAGGTGAGCAAATACTTTGTGGAATACGGGGATGGTCAACAACCGTTTTCTTGTCCCCAACAATGGGGATTAGCCACAAAGTAACACATTTCAACTCAATCAAAATTAATTCAATTGGAATGAGCAAATAGTCTTGCCGCTGACTTTGGTCCCCAATCACCTCTCTTTGATGTTTGCATTTTCGCATTCCATGTGTATACATGCTTCTGTATGTGAAATAGACGCAAAAAAAGTTTCTGCTTACTTCTTCCTTGCCACTAAACATAGGCGGTAGACCCTAGTAAATGGTTACTACCCATTTGGCCGAAACTTGGTCCCTTGGTCCCTCCAGGTAAACTACCGTATTCTCTCCATCTATCATTTCTTTTTAGTTGCTTTCAAAAGCCTCTTCTTTTCTTCCGCATTCTTCCAACTGCACTTTTTAGGATCATCATCATGCCCATCAAAGCATATAGATCTAACAGCGTGATAAAACAGCAACATCCAGCAGCTGTAGCAGTCGGCTACTCGTTTCTTGTCGATGACCCCATTCCTGCTCCAAGTGGGGATGTTCTTCTCACCCACCCGGAGGATAATTAGAACAGAGGCTAAAACAATATCCATAATTATTCTTTCCCTGTCCCTCTGCTCCACCAAAAACTTTACTGCAGCTAAAGCTTGATCAGCTAGATTCGATTTTCTCCTCTACTCAATTTCTGAGCGAAAAAAGGTGTGGGGTGGAAGGAGGAGGAGGAATGTAAGACTTTCTTTTTCTATTTTTTCCCCAACTTTTTGGACACACACACAAAAGAGCCTTGCTGTCGCCCACTTCCTGCTGCTCGCTCACTTGGCTACTCTTGCTCTTGAGTAGATTTGTGGCGGGACTATAGCCAATGATCTCCCTTCGCTAGTTTAGAGGCTGCGAGTTTCCAAATAGGGAACACATACTTGACCTGTCTGTGTGCTTTCCGCTCTGCGGACACCCCACTTTTGAACTTGCAGTACATTTATTATTGATATTCTGGGGATTTGAATGTTTGGAATTTGGGCAAATATTTTCCGACTCTATGTTTTGCGCTTGTAGAAATGAAACCCATCAGACAAACTGATTTTGCAAATATAACCTTGGGACCAAGGCGCCGGAGTCCGGCGGCCGGACATATCATTTCAAGATATTGTAAACTTCAATGTGTTATAATCCCCCCCAGTTGAAATTGCTTGGGGGTGGATAAGACAAGTTTTTAACGGCAGTCACATTTTTTTCGAGGTGGGAGTGGTTGCTTATAATTTAGTAGAGTCAAATTTCTTCTATTCTGTGACTCTATATGCTTTGCTGCATGCTGAACCTGAAACACCTCCTTGTCTCTGCAGCATCAATTTTCATGTGCAGTCTCCTTAATGCAATCAATTAGGCTGTATTTCGCGCGACTCCTTGCATAAATTACATGCTAAATTATTTGGTGTATGTATATGCAATCCTCACAATTACCATTTTTAGTGCTTCTGCATACACCCTATAGCTGATTGGCTGGCTGGAGTGAAAGGAAGATGCGCGATTTGCCACGAGGGGGTGGAGGAGGCAATGGAGGATGGGTGATTCAACTACCTGAACACTTTGTGGACTCTCTAAGGGTGCTCTTCGATATTTTGGATACGTCCAGGTGTGGACTAGTCTCTTTCGATCAGGTAATGTCTATAGCATGTCGTCCCTTCCTGATTTTACTGATTTTAACTCGATCGATTTTTCTTTTGGTTTTTGATTAGACGCTCAAGATTGAAAATTTTGTAGTTTTGGTTTGCAGATAGCTAAGAAGTGGGGCGACTTTCCTTCTCCAACCAACCACCTGCCCTCCCACTTTCTAGAGTCCCTGCGAAGGGTCACTCCAGTGGGAGGAATGCTGACCTTTGAGCGATTTCTGGCCGGGGTTAGACTCTCTCTGCAAGAACGTAGACAAGGCACTAACAGCTGTAGCGGCAGTCGGCTGCACAGAGTGAGGAGTGAAGGCAAATTGGAGGAGGACAACTATTTTGGAAGGCAAGTCTTGTTAATTAGTAGCGTCCTCCTTTACTAGCTTCGAATTCCTGAAGACATTTTGTGACTCCACTGTATTATACCCCCCGAGAGCCAGCTGGCCATGAGGCCTGTCCCAACTTAGAGTAGAACTCCAGACTGAACACATTTATAAGCCAGCCAAACGCTCGAGCTAAAAGGGGTGTGTTTTTGGGCTATCCCATGCCCCGATCTATCTCATTACAGCTTACATGCAAAAATGTGGTACGAGTTAATGAATTTGTGAGTTACCAAGTTCTCGAATGAGAAGTTTACGAGATTTTGATCAGCCAGTAAAAAAATACTTTAGCACGAAGGAAAGAAGTCTTGGCTCCCAATCAAGAGGCAGTGTCCTACCAGCGATGGGTCTCAATGGATATAGTCGTCCAAAGTGAGTATAGCTTAATTTTGTGTTTGATACAAACGTTGTGTGGACCAATCGCTACTTTTTGCATCTGAAATAGCCTCTCTATTGCACTCAGTCATGAAGTCAAATTTTTTAGTCATTTGAGTGGAGCACTATCTCACAGAAGTCAGCCAGTTATCAACGCTGACTGCCTGCAAGACAGTAACCCCTCCTTCGAATCAGCCAAAAGAGCCATAAACGAGAATTTAAGTTTGAATGGAAGGGTCTCTTCTAGAAAAGCTCAAGCTGCCAACTACTCCATTGTAATGCGGCCCAAAAAGGTTGGTTCTCATCAACCATTTTAGCAAATCAACCAAAACAAAGTTTAGATGAAGAATGTAAGAGCTCCACTGCCTCCCCAACACAATTCCCCCAGACAAGAGGCCGCAATTCCACTGCCGAACAGAAGCTTCCGACCTCTGAGCACCAACTCTATCAACAGTGTTTGTGAGTCATTTTTTAGACTACATAGACCATCTCAGCTTTTTTTTTTCGTTGTGTAGCGTCGCATCTCTTCATATCATGCATACATGCCAGAGCTTTTTTATGCGGTAGAGCCCAGTTGGCAAAGCTATAGCCCCTTCATTGTCCTTTCCCCTTCCTATACAGCCCTGAATCCCTTTGAAATTGGTCAAAAAATGGTTCTTATTCAATGTAGCCAGAAAATCCATGTACTTTTTGGGTGGGTTATTTTTTTGGGGTTATGTTATATGCCAAAACGCAGCTCAAATTTTGGGCTATGTTTTGATATGTAACATGCCCAGAAGTGAAAAACATAAAGCCACAAACACTTTTGAATTTGAAGGGGGTGCTTATATGAGGAAATACGGCGGTCACGTTTGGGATTTTGATTTTGAGCCTTTAGTGAGGCCCTATAATTTGTTTATTGTTGCACAGGTTCAAGCGGAATGACTGAAGTTCCGTGGAGAAATTCGCGCATGTCCAATATCATAAACAGCCAGAGTGTGAACAACACCAACAACAATAGTTCTTCACCTTCCCCGCCCAGTAATTCCACTGTCACTAGTTATGCTGAAGAGCTGCAACCGCAAGTGGTTGGTTTCGATTCTTTACAAATTTTTAGTGAAAACAGGCGTGTGAAAAATATAATGAGTCTGTTGGTACCTTAAATTCTAAGAAAGACTAATGGCTTGACTGGCTCAGGTGATCCTTAATATCCAGTTTTGACCGTATTTGCTAGTTTTTGCTGTATAAATTGGGAAACATTTATTTCCTTTATTTCCGCAAGTTAAATTCGACAATCAAGAGGGGTATTCATTGGCACAGCACTGCTAAATAAAAACATCTAAACAAAATGTGGTCGAAAAAATGGTTAACACTTAAGAAAAGACTTGAGATCAGTATCCGTCAGCTTCTTTGCTTGCCGGTCTCCAATTGTTTAGTAGCCGTCGTCATACCAGTTTCCCATGTTTAGATCCCCTTCTCGTGAGCTTCTTTTGCCAGGCCGGAAGCCTAGAAACAAGATTTATTGATGATCATGACTCAAAGGATCTCAAATAGTACCAGCTCTTCCAGTAGCAATGGACCGCTTGCCGGGTCTGAAGCCAAATCTACCCACAGCCATAGAACGTTTTGTTGGTGCAGACAGCACATATGCGGGCACATCGCGCTTGCCCATTTGAGCCTCTGAGAGAAGAGAGAAGCTTACAGGTGTGCTCATGTCTTCCAGCTCTTCTACGGTGATCGTTGAGCGTTTGCCGGGGCTAAATATATTAAATATACCAAAGACTGGGCTCGGACTAAGGAGTACGTAGATGGCCTGGTGCCAACCGGTTTTTATGTTGAAAAAATGATTTAAAAGTTCGACTCCGACAAGAGTCGCCAATACTCTTTAATTTTAAGCTTCAAAAAACTTACCGGAATCGACTACGACCTAGTGCGGCAGACCGCTTCATGTACTGGACTATGCCTTGCTGTGGCGAGAAAAGCACTGCACTGGCTGGTTGCAGTTGTGAGCGTTTGTTTGTGGCAGGCTGATAGCCATCAACAAAGTACTAAAGTTTTTAACTAAATTTGTGTAAATAAAAAGTTGACTCACCCTCGGTATTCCTAAAGCGTATGAAGGCCGGAAGATGTTGCCTCTGCCAGTGGCAATTGATGCCTGAGCAGGCTCAAAAGCCTCTCCCATGGTGGAAGAAAAACAAAAGAGGAGAATTGGAACGAGTAGTTGACAAAACACTGGTTTAACACTCATATTAGTGGGGCGAGAATTGGGTTGAGCAGAGCACATAGATCTTTTATTGCTAGAAATTGAACAAGTGGGCGACATGGACTGGGAAAAAATTACCTGAAAATATAGATGTCTCTTTTCAAAGGCCTTTTTGAGGGGTCCACTTTATTTAAAAGGGACCTTCTCATAGATAATGCTGCTCTATTTTTTAATGAATTGACTGAGCACACGCTTCAACCTATCGATCGTATGCCCATTTGAGAGGGCCGCTCTACTACGAGGCAATACCGTATAACCTCTATTAATCCTCCCCCCTATCTCATCACGACGGTCGGTGGTCAACGATTTTTTACAACTCAACCACTCGATAATTGGGTACTGACGTCATACTCGGAAATCTAGATGAAATTCAGGGCTACATTTTTGAGTATGATGTCAGTACCCAATTGTCGGATGGTCATGGTTGACCGCCGACCATGGTGACGAGAGAGAGGGAGGATTAATAGAGGTTATACGGTATTTATATATAAAAGTAGGAAAAATTAAAAAAAAAGCAGCCGACACAAACTGCTTCTTACCACACCCTGCATCTCCTAATACCTAAAAGAAAATAGAGGCTCACGCTATCGGGCTTGAAAAATGCGTTTTAGAAGGGAGCAGCATGAAAAACTGGATAAAGGCGCAGATTGAGAATGGAAATGAGAGGCTTGTGTAATTTGTGTTATTTAACAGTCAGCTATTCTCCCAGCAAAACGGCCTCTTCACACACAACCAGCCTGAGAAAGCGGAGGAATATTTGGAATAGCTGTTTTTAGCAAAAATTTAGTGGGAAATTTATTTGGTATGAGATTTGTATTCTAAAGCAGTTTCCCAAGACACGCAATACCATCCAAGTCATCCACCTGTTTTAATCACAATTAAATGACAAGCTAATAAATTATTTCTTAAGCCTAAGAACCTGAATAAGTGCTTCAGTTAGGTCGCAAAATGAAATCAAAAATCAACAATTAACATTTCGCTCAATTGGAGAACCCAACGAAGGAGAAGGGATAAGCCGGGAAAGGCAAGGCCAAAGGTGGCTCAAACGCTTCAAGTCTGACGACACAAGCTTGGAAGATGAAGAAAGGCTGAGGCCGTCCGATTTTGATGAACAAGCAACTATGCTGGCCGTGGAAGAAGATGAAATGTTGACGACAAGAATGTTGGCTGAGGAATTCGAGGTGGATCAGTCCACCATCCTTCGTTATCTCAAGAAAGTCGGCAAGATTTGGAGGTTGGAAGGATGGGTTTCTCACGAGCTCGACGTGATTGCGGAGGACGATTACGATGTATTATTTATCAAGAGGTTGGTTCCACAGCCTCCTCGGAGCGTTGGAGGCTCGTAGGCTTGGTGTTGAGATGCGAACACACACACGCATACACATCTTGGCCTAGGACACGCCGTGGACCAGCCTAAGCATATCGAGAATGAGATTTTCAAAAAGACGTTGCTTACGTGCCAGGGTTTGGAGGGTATGCAAAAGCCTTCTACTATGTTTTTTCTCACTGGAATCGGGCAAAGGACCTTCTCTTTCTGATGTAATAAAATGTAATAAAAATACTAATTGTTGCAGCAAAAACCAATATGTAAGTGGGCGATCGGAAAGAGAAAGACATCAGAAAGAGGCAAATTTTAGAGGTTTTCAAGGCTTGAATTCTTAAGCAAGAAGTCCAAGAAGCCAAACCACTAAAGAAGCGGATCCAACACATCAGTTCTTTATAAGCCCAGCTTATATAGGCATAGAGTGGAGGGTTTTTGCCTACGAAACTAAAATAAAAATAGGCAAGAGTACAAAGTGATTTGTAAAAACAGGGTTATTTTCGCTTTTTTTTTCACCCATACAAACAGAAATATCTTGTAGGCGTTCGGCAACAACAGACTCAAGGGTGTAAAACTTTTAGATATAACAGGTTTCCCACAACCATACGCAGAAACTCTATGGCGACACTTTCCCAGGCCTGGTTTCTCTACAAAAATGAAAATAATAATAATACTGGGAGCTGGTTGGTATGCTTTGTGACCGGAAATCATGCTGACGTTTTTAAAAGCTCTTTGTTAAAGTGCTACAGGGTGGTCGACAGGAAAGCACCCTGGTAGGCATAAAGGACCTCAGGAATCCAAATCTGAAAACATAACTTTGAAGAAGAGGCTTGCTTGTTGAGGTATGATCATAGCCAGGCGCGAGCTATGTTTTTATCCTTTTTCTCATAGTTTTGATTATATCTCAGCAAGCAAGCCTCTTCTTGAAGTTCTGTTTTCAGATTTGGATTCCTGAGGTTTTTTTGCCTACCGGGGTGCCTCAGAATAAAAAAAATCTAGTTTTGTCACTTAGGCTAAGCACGAGCAACTTCTCAACGAAGAATACCGAATAGTACAAAAAGGAGTGGACACCACTAAAAACTTATTGGCTTGGTACACTAGTCGGATGGAAAGTCTGGGTAAACGACGAAATATGTTGGACAAGGGAATGGTAGCATTGGTGAGCACATTTACTTAAAAATTGTGGGAAGGTGTTATAAGACAGTAGTACCACGTTGACTTTAGTGGGTCATGTGACCGCATTTCCTCTAATAGAACCACACCCCTCCCCCTAATTCAAAATCATGTTTTTAGCCTACTTTTTCCAAAAAAGTCTTAGGCAAGTTGCCACCCAATTTATAGCTAAAACAATAGGCTATAATTTGAGTGGTAACTTGCTTGGGAGTTGTCTCCAAAAAGTAGGTTGAAAACACTGCCAAAAACTATGCCGTTTGGCTCACCTAATATCATGGGCTCATTTGAGGACTCCTCAGTGCATGAACAAAAGCTCAACTTCTACCGAGCTCAAATCACAGAATTGAATCGTCGAATGAAGGGTTTGATAGCAAGCAGCGAAAGAGGCTTCCCCAGCCATCAGAACATGCTGAGAATGCCAATGGCTCCACTACCTACAGCCAATGCAGGCGGCTCATTAGGCTCTTCTGCTTCGTCCACTTCCACCAATCCTTCCTCATCTCCACACTCCTCACCTGAACCTCAGCACACACTCCACTTCTTCAAACAACAACACCAAAAGTTGATAGAGGTGGTTGTTGGGTGTATTGCCTAGTTTACATATGGTTGAATTTGCAGGAATTGGATGCCAAATCCAGACTCATTGAGGTTGCCAACATTTTTTATTCTGCCCTATTTATTCTAAATAAAATGCTCCCTTATCAACCCCCCTCTTTCTTTGGACATTTGCATCTAGTGTGTAATAGGCTCAAAAAACTTGTGCACAGACAACATGGTACAGATTTAGGGCTGTCTTTTGAGGTATGACTTGCTAATAAGTCTATCCCACAAGTTACCCTATTTCTGATATTTTTGGGGAGATGAAGGGTATTTTTTGTAGAATAATTACCTTGCTTGTCTTCTTATTTACCTGCTTGTGTTTACAGCAATTGCAAAGAGAGAAGCGATTGCACCAGGTCCAACAAAGCCAACAAATGTTGAGCGGAATTGACAAATCACTGCTCATCAATAACAAGTGAGCTGGTTGACTAAAGTAATTGAAAGAGCAAAAGGTGCTTTAGGAGATAATACATGCAAAGGTACCAATCTTTTCGCCCCTCTCTTGCCCTTTTACCATGTTTTTCTCACTAGACTATGGCAAAAAAGGCTCCAAATGCATTTATTTTTCATAAAAGGGGCTATAACCGGGTAGCTCTGAGGATTGGGGGAATATCCTAGCAGTTATTCTTGAAGGGTATATCCTACTAGCGCTCTTCTATCTACCTGAGTGGGCCCTTTTTACAAAGTGGCCCTTGAGCTGTTGGCATAATACAGGAGTGGGAAAAAATTTTCTTTCTTTTTCTTTAAGTACAATTTTCAGCAACTACAGCCACACTAGGCCCATCTCTGTGGCCGCCTATGTAAGACCTCAACAACTTGAGCAAAGCAAGTGTTTCCAGCCAATTTCAACAGCCAACAACAACAATTGCTCCAAGGCTTTGAAAATTCACGACACACTTCTATGAGGTGCACATAGGAAGCTTAAAGACAAATTATATACTCTTCACAAGATGACTGCCGCTATGTAATAGTCTCCCTATACATCATTTAATGCAATAAAAGAGCTAAAGAATATACTAATACCTAGGGAGGAGGCTTTTGGAGTAAAGTTTTCCAGAGTTCTCAACTACAGGTTAAGCAAGAGCAGTGGACACTCCAGCAAGATGGACGCCTCTTGTATGCAGCCTAAGATGGAGAAAATTTTCGGAATAGGCTGACTGAGAAGTTTCCGGACTCCATGAGGGTCGACACGCACTGGAAGTGCTCCTCCTCCTTCTACAGTTCCCTATTTTTTTGTGTCATCAAGCCAATCAGTGTTTGAACAAAGTTTTTTGTTTGCTGATTTATGACTTGCTGGAAGGAAGTAGGAAGGGAAAGAAGACAGCTTGCCTATCATCACCCCACACCCTTGGCTGCTAATTGATGTGCAAGCAGTCAGCACCACAAAACATCTTGAAGTGTGGCTTTATAATCTTTTTATATCACTTTTAGTATTTCTGTTTTATAATCCAGTTTGCCTTGCGTCTCTCAGGGCAGATGGTTCTCTAACCACTAAAAAATTGGTAAAATTTTGTTTTGACCTGGAAACTTTTAGATACTGAACCAAAATAAAAAAATAGAGCTGGAGCTAGCTGGAGCTGGAGCTAAAAATACATAGGTTTTCTAGGTACATTGACCATATAAGAAGCATTTTTTGACCATTTTTAGAGGGATGAAGGGCTGTATAAAGATGAAATATCAAAAGGAAATTTGAAAATAGTTTTGTTTGCTAGGATCTGTTCCATACAAAGGCTGGTCAATGCATACTGTTTTTATGCATCGAGAGTGCGTCTTCAAGTAATACACGTCCTGCCCTTCAGAGGCTTGAGAGCCTAGAGACCTGCGCATAGACTTATTCCTCCACCTTTTTTTGAAGTGACCACAACTTCTAAATGTCTTGATACTATCTTTCAGAGTCTTCTTTTATTCAAGAGAGGAGGTTCTAGGCATTTGTTTGACATCCTTACTGTTTATTGAGCATCACACCAGAACAACTGACAAACTCAATACAAATACTCACAAGAAATCCAAAAATTTTCTTTTGTCCAATTTCTCTTTATATGCTTGTTCCACACATCCTCGACATTGATGCAGCAACGCAACCTGTTTCATAAAAGGTGATCAAGAAATGAAACACTCATCCAAAATGGTTTGACTTCTTCAGTTCCTCTGGCTACGTTCGGTAAACATGAGACGAAATTAGACGGCGTCGGATAGGTGAGAGGGGTAGCCACAGATAAAAAGCAGGCGATTCTCTTCTCCATCCATTACCCTGAAAATAGTTGAGGTGTAAAAAAAATGTCTGGAAGCAGAAATAAAAAAACTCTGGACAACAAATTCCAAGTAAACTACTGCAAGCACCCCTATTCATTATCCAAAACTGGTGTAGTCAATTGTTTTTTTTTTTTGTTTTGTCCACAAGGCTGGGAAAAAGAACATTAATAAGGCAGAAAATTGGTTGAGAAAGGTTGGCAAGCCTACTTTTTTACAATTACTTACACATCCAGCCAACCAACCTGGCAGTGAATAATTTGTGGCAGCAAGAAAGGAGAAAAGAAATGTGTGTGAAACATAAGCCCTGGAAGTATGGGTGCCATTTCCTCAAAAAAAAGGGGGTGCCGAAACAACACAACATTTGGTGGTTCTTTAAAATAATTTCCGCAGAGTAGATTCCAGAGTCTGCTTTTAAACTTTTTTTCATCTATTTTTCTCCTTCTGTTGCTGCCAGGTTGGGGTCGTCAGCTGTTGAGATTGGATTTTAATCTTTTTTACTCTGTCACTGTCTCTCTTTTTTTTTATAACTAGGGACCGGGCTTTATGGAGCCCGCTGGACTCGCTAAAGAAACGCTTTGCGTTTGCTCTGAGTCTAGGGCAACACTTACGCGTTGCTGGAATGCTGGCTATAGACCAGGCAGATTGCTTGGACCCGGTAGATCCCATGAACCCCCTGGACTCGGTATACTCTCTGGACCCGGGGGACTCCCTGAACCCCCTGGACTCGGTATACTCTCTGAACCCCCTGGACCTCGTCAGCTGTTGAGATTGGATTTAAATCTTTCCTACTCTGTCCCTGGGCGAGTATTTTTTGACTTGGGGGAGCAAGGTAAACATTCTTGTAGAGCCAAGAACTATATACTTAGGCACGCAACTAAGTCCTAGTCCTGGGGTAAGTCAGTTGTTTTTTAGTCTGTCTTTGTTGTCGTCTTGTAGCTCTGGACTTTGGTAATCTTCTCTTTTATTTCGATTTTTAGCTTTTGGTTGATCGAAGCTAAAAAATCAGAACAAAAGAGAAAATTACCAAAGACCTTATTAAGCCTAAGAGCTACAGCTAGAAGACGACAGCAAAGGCAGAGAAGGATGCCAAAACTTTTTGACTCTTGTAAGTTAGCCGAGACCCAGCATGTACCCTGTTTCACCTAGGTCTGCTGGTTTACGGCTAACCTACGCTTGCCTAACCTAAGCCTAAGGCTTAGTTATATTTACTTTGCGTTTTATCTGCAAGGTTTTTGTTTGGATAGTATCGGGTAGTATGGGACCAAAGTTTGAGTGAATTTTAAGTAGCTGATTTTTTATTCAGTGGCTACTTTGCCGGCTATTTGCGGCTATATTGCCGATAGATAGGTGGCTATTTAGCTGTTTACAGTTGCGACACCCTTTTTTAATTCTTTTTTTGGACGGGTGACATACTCAAGTAGGGCCGATTTTCTTGCCTGTCTTTAATAAATGTTCTCTATTAAAAAGGTTGCTTTAAATGGTGCAAGAAATCTGTTTGATTGGTTCCCACTGGAATAGGTTATCCGTTCTTTGTTTGTTATGCCTTCAGGCTAAACCAGCCACCCTCCAATCCCATGCCTTGGGTTTGTATAATTTATACAATTTTTCTCTTTTTACTCTCTTCTTCATCAATACTCAACTTTTTGCCCATTTTTTCAAAATAAACTCCAAGCTTTCCGTTCTTGCTTAATCTGCTGTTCACTTTAAAAACACAAACTGAAAATGGTGGACGATTAAAAACTAGAATTTGTCTGTCCAAAAATGGATGCAAAGTTCAAAAGAGAGAAATTAAAGAGAAAATTGTGGTTAGAGGTCCTTAACTGCTCCTTTAGTTGACTATAAAGGCGGGCCAGTCTTGCTGTTCTGCGTCTTTCTTGACTTTTTAAATTGCATTATAGTCCGCTAATGCAATTATAATTATGTTTTTAGAGGGGCACTTGGCCAAACAGTCAAGCTTCCATACAACATGTCCCGCTACAACATACTCTTCAGAGGTAGCAGTTGTTGCTGTATCTTTCGGTCAAAAATTCCAACTCTCTCCTCTGTCTTTGCTGTCGTCTTCTAGCTTTGGCCTCTCGTAATCTTCTCTTTTGTTCGGAGTTTCAGCTTTGGGTTAACACCTGATAAAATGGGCAGAATTAAACTTACACAGGCGGTTCAAAAAAAACAATTTCAACTCTACTGTATTATATTATAAGATACTGTATCTCCAGTATCTTGCTCGGATTCATCTCACAGGTAAGTTTGTGCGTGCATATCTAACTCTCAAGCCCCCTTAGCTCGCTTACGAAGGCGACGGAGATGACGGAAGCTCGGGGCCTTGGAGCTGAGATGCGCAAACACCCATACCTGAGAGAAAAACTGGGACATGACGTGTCTTTAAGCTAGAAAAAATTGGTTGAATGCACCCAGGGCATATATCGACGGTAGAGCCCAAACTTTTTCTCCAATTTTGTTTCGAGAATAAATTTAATCCAGCTTGTCAACCTTTGGGCAACTCGGGAAGTCTGAAAACAAGCTCGCAGGCATTTGCGAAAAGGTGTATACAAAGGCGAAAAGGCCAAGGGGAAGGCAAAAGAAGTGTTCGCAGTCAAAAGTTTCAAGTTCCCTCCAGTGACTGGAACGCAGTCAAAAGAGCAGAAGAATTTTAGACGAATTGTTTTGTCCCAGAATTAAAAACTTTACTCAAATTTCACTCAAATGCGTTTTCTTTCCGCTCTTTGTGGAAAACGAGAAATGTGGACTCAATTACGCTTATTGGTTTGCAAATGTCGGCAAAATTGTTCTGGAGTTGACTGTTTCCTTATTTAATTGACAGACAAAAGGCGCAGGGGTGGCTCAGCCAAGCAGGTACCCAGGCACGGCGAGATACCTGCCTGGTCGAGTATGGATCCAGGCAGTTGCCTGCCTACTCAGGCGGGTACATAACTGGTTACTGTTAACTGTATTCTATTCTATGCCTGCAGCCACTTCCTCTACCTGCAATTGGCCAGACAATGCCTGTCCTGGAAATGTGAGGCAATCTTGCCTTCTCTAGCGGAGAGTCACTTCTCCAAAGACCAAAAAACAACTGCAAAAATGGCTAATTTATTAGAAAAATAAAAGTCTTTCTGATACTGCCTTAATATTTAAGGCTATTAAACACGAGGGCACGCAATTCTCTTCTGGCAGCCGTTGAGTAGTTTCCTTGTTCCTGCCACACAGGAACACTTATTATCCTTGTCATTTGGTGGCGATGCCATCCCTTTACTTTTTCCAAAGAATATTTGTTGATATTGTGACTGGCTGATTTTTTTTAGGTTGTCGCATAACTTGCTACGTTTTTGCCTTGGTCACCCTGTGGTTTTTGGTCTCATTTCTCAAATCTATTCAAGGCATTGTCAGCAAAAAAAAACATAGGCTTGAGAACACACACCACGCTTCGTGGAAATAAAAATTGGCATTTTTCTCAATAACACTATAAACTCTACAATTAACAATAAATCTCACAGTTTGCTCAGCAGATGACTGAATTCTACAGTTAATTCAATAGTTAACTATAAGCGTTACAGTTATTATTCACAGTTAGCAAAGAGATTTACAGTTAAATTAATATTTTAACTGTGAAAGTTACAGTTGAATTAATATTTTAACTGTGAAAGTTACAGTTGAATTAATATTTTAACTGTGAAAGTTACAGTTAAATTAATATTTTAACTGTGAAAGTTACAGTTAAATTAATATGTTAACTGTGAAAGTTACAGTTGAATTAATATTTTAACTGTGAAAGTTACAGTTAAATTAATATGTTAACTGTGAAAGTTACAGTTGAATTAATATTTTAACTGTGAAAGTTA